>SNQJ01S0065812.1:22691-38794 GCA_010110895.2 Picea sitchensis | reverse complement strand
CCACAATCTGTTCAAAAGGGGAACAAAAGGATACTGCAACCACTACAGCCTCGACCCAAGCACCTTCTATCCACCAGAAGCAGGTCGACAAGGTTGCAAAAAAGCATGAAGATTACTTCTACACACAATCATCTAAAATAGCCAGACTGGTTAAAAATGTCCAAACCTTCTAGCCAAAGGTTCGTGATAGACTTCAATAAGCTAAGCAATGCCACATCTCCAGTAAGGCAAGCAGATCACCAAGATTCAGATTCAGCAATCGCTTTCCCCTCTCCCCTGGGAACTCAACGCAATAGATACCATTGCGTCCTAAGGATGGAGGATTGATCCAGGTGGATATCAGTGGCCACCCACCTTCTCCAACTAGCCCAAAACATGTTTCTAGCAATTTTGGTAATTTACTATTTTTAGCAGTTTTTAACTTCCGAGGCCATTTTGAGGCCCTAAACAATGTTTTTTGAGAAAAAGAGGAGAAACATGAAATATAGATCAACGTTTCTCACCCAAAAGTTGTAGTTCTCATATAGATATTTACAACGAGCTATTCAGCACCCAAAACGGAGATCGTATACAAAAGTTATGCCCCTGGGAAGTTGACATATCAACTACCCCCATCGGGGCCCAAAAACCTTTTGGCTTTTCATCTTCCAGGGTTAGGTTTTTGGATTTTACTTATGTTAAAAAATCCCTTAGAGTCTCATTTTAATAATCATCTTCTTGCGAATGCAAGTAGCCGTCACATCTCTTCTCAGAGATAAGCTACCACCATTCTAGCGAGTCTTTCACTCTGTACTTTTACAGTCTCTGTACATTTATTTCATTAATAGAAATCGTGTATTAATGTATATCTGTGACTCTTATTATATTTCCACTATATCTTTGTTATATTGGTGTCTCTCTTGCAATATATCCGAATATTTCTGTGTTATATCTCCTCTCTCATTTCGTGCCGAAAATAATCCGGACGACACACTTCTCATCACTCTCAATAGTGGGTCACCCCCAAGCTGGGACTAAACACCACCTGGGTAAAGGGATTCCTAACCAGACTAATGAATCATAGAAAACAGGAAATACTCCATCATAGGTGCCAACTCAAACTAACAACCTACAATCCCTCATTCCCCACATACCTGTCCCACCCCAAGAAGTGTGCCCCTAATCTTCTCAACAACCCTTCAACTGCCCCATTTCCTTTCTGGGCTTCAACAATAGGCCGAACACGAATTATTAGAGATCTGTAGCTATAGTTTAACACCTTCGGAAATCAATTCCCAACAATTCTCTCCCCCAGAGAGAAATTTCTCACGGGCCTGACAACCCACTTCTTCAGTCCAACTCCCAAGCTAACCAGATACAAAGACATGTATGGATATGGATACAGGTTCAAGTACAGTGACAGGAAGGTATGGAGGATAGCTCCATGAGTGTGTGAATGATGATGGAATGATTGACTGAATGATTTGATGATAGAATAATGAACTAAGTCCAAACTATATGTATGCATGTTCCCAACTTGACACTTGTCATGTTGGGAGCTACTTTGGCCCACTTGTCCCCATCCTTAGAACTTAGGATAAAATAATCATCCATACTTTATACTTAATAAATATTAATATAATATTCCTTTTTGGCTTAAGCTCCCTAGATTAACCCTTTTTCTTAACTTTTAGCCCCTCCTTTCCCTAACTAGTGGATTTTAGTCCCCCATACTCTTTTATCATGGTCGGTCTGCACATAGTGATGTATTTTATATTAATGATGAGACATAAAAAAATAGCCTCACTGGCCTTTAAAATCTAGGCTCTCCGACCTAATCATCAAAAAACTGGCTCACTAGCCTATAAAATGCAGCATATACACAAAGGTTCCCTAGCCTCAAAATTGCGCGCACTTAAGTTGCTGCGCGTGGTATCCTGGAATGTGCACACTTCATCATTTTACTGTGCAGTACATGCACACACTATGCCATGAAAGGCGCTTAAAAAATGATATCAAACAACTCACCAAATCAAGTACATGTGCATTTACATTTACAATTGAGTTCCGCCTAGGGATATTACAATCCCCTCCCCTTATTTATGTACTATCCTCAGCGTATTATGTACACATATACAACAAAAATTTAAAAAATCCTCAAAAATATGTGGGTACTCTGCCCGCGTTGAATCCTCATGCTCCCAAGTAGCGTCCTTAGGACTGTACCAATTCCATTAGACCTTTACAATCCCTATGGATTGATTATATAGCTGTTTTATTTTCTGGTCCAGAATGCATACCGGATGCACTTGGAAAGTGCCTTCGTGCTCTGCCTGAATCACATTCCAATCATTAACATGATTAACATCAAGTATATATTTCTTGAGCAATGATACATGGAATACATTATGAATAGACATAGATGACAACAATGCAATCATATAAGATACTGGACCAATCCTCTCTAGGATTTTAAATGGCCCACAATAGCGAGATGCCAACTTTGAACAAATTCCCAACTTCAGGGAACTTCTATTGGCTTTCACTTTCAAGAATACATGGTCCCCAAATTTAAATTCCTTATGAGTTCTTCCCTTATCAAAATATCTTTTCTTCCTGTCTTGGGTAGCCTTTAAATTTTGTTTTATTTTCAACATTTTCTCCTCCATTTCCCTGAGTAAATCTGGACCAGCCACTATTCTATCTGTGGGGTTATCCTAGATGACTGATGTGTTGGACTTTCTACCATAAAGTGCCTCAAATGGGCTCATCTTTAGGAATGTTTGGTACCCATTTTTATAAGAAAACTCTACTAAATGTAGGTAATCTTCCCATTTTTATGGTTTATCAATCACATACATCCTCAACATATCCTCAATCACTTGATTCATTCTCTCTATTTGTTCATCTGATTCTAGATGATAACCTGTACTAAAATTCAAATTTGTTACAAATCTATTAAATAAACCTTTCCAAAAATTTGAGGTAAATTTTGGATCTCTGTCAGACACAATTGTGTTGGGTATGCCATGTAATCGAGCAATTTATTTCATATAAACATCAACAATGTTGGTTGCCTTGTGAGTGAGCTTAACTGGAATAAAATGGCTAGCTTTAGTAAGCTTATCCACCACTACCATGATAGAATCATGTTGCTTTTTTGATCGTAGTTTGGTGATGAAATCCATGGTTACAACTTCCCATTTCCACTCAAGAATGGGTAGTGGCTGTAGCAAACTAGTTGGGTGTCTATGCTTAGCCTTTACCTTTTGACATTCCAAACATTTGATAATAAAATCAATAACTTCTTTCTTCATGCTTGGCCAATAATATTGGCTCTTGACAGTTGCAATATTTTTCTGATAACCTGGGTGCCCAACATAAGGTACATTATGCATTTATCTCAATATCCGATTTTTCAATTCATTAGAATTTGATACATAAATTCTTCCCCTGTACTTCAAAATTTCATCATTATCTAGCTTATATTCTTCAATTTTCTACTGCAAATTACCTTGCTGTAATTTTTTCACTAATTCCATGTATTGCAAATCTAATTTGGAAGCCTCTAAAATTCTGTGTTTCAAATATGATTGGTACATGCTAATGGTTGTAGCATGCAATTCATGCACTCTTTTGTTGAGTGCATCAACAACTTTGTTTTCTTTCCCCTTGATATGATTTATATCAAAGTCATATTCACTGAGAAATTCTAACCATCTTCTTTTCCTAGAATTTAGAGTTGGTTGATCAAATACATATCTTAGACCATTATGGTCTGTCCTCATCTCAAACCTTTTCCCCATGAGGTATTGTCTCCATTTCCTCAAGGCATGCACTATGGATGCCAACTCCAAATCATGAGTGGCATAGTGTGTTTCATGCTCCTTCAACTTCCTTGATTCATAACATATAACAAACCCATTTTGACTGAGTACTCCACTGCGTCCTTCTTTAGATGAATCTGTGCATACACTGAAGTCTTCATCTGGGTCTGCAATCCTTATTATTGGAGCACTTGTTGAGAATCCTTCAACAAGGTACTTTTAGCAAGAGAAGTGATTGGGTGTGCAATCTTTGAGAATCCTTCAATAAATATCCTATAGTAGCCTACAAGGCCCATGAATGATCTGAACCCTATCACATTCTTTGGTGTTGACCATTCTCTAATGGTTTCTATCTTCTCAAGATCCATCGCTATCCCATCCTTTGAAATGATATGTCCCAAACAATGAATTTGCTTCTGATAAAATGAGCACTTGCTCAATTTGGCATACAACTGATTCTTCATTAATACTTGCAACACCATCCTCAAATGATGCTCATGCTCTTCTTATGACTTAGAATATATAAGAATTTCATCCAAAAATACAATGACAAACTTGTCTAAATACTCTCGAAAAACACTATTCATTAAGCACATGAAAACAACTGGTGCATTTGACAACCCAAATGGCACCACTATGAACTCATAATGACCATACTTTGTCCTGAAGGCAGTTTTGATATATATTCCTCTTTAATCCTTACCTGATGGTATCCTGAAATGAGATCTATCTTTGAAAATATATTTTCATCCTTCAATTGATCAAAGAAATCATCAATCCTTGGCAGAGGATACTTGTTCTTTACAGTCAATTTATTCAACTGTTTGAAATCAATGCACAATCTTAATGTCCCATATTTATTCTTCATGAACAAGACCATGGCACCCGAAGGTGACACACTTGGGCATATATAACCCTTCTTCAAATTTCTTCAAGCTACATTTGTAACTCCTTCAACTCTGGTGTACTCATTCTGTAAGGAGTCTTTGACATTGGAGTTGCTCCAGGAATTAAATTTATAGAGAAATCAATATCTCTCTTTGGGGGTACTCCTGGTACCTCCTTGAACACATATTCAAAATCTTCCAGGAGTGCATGATCTTCCAAATTTGGCACCTTATCTTTAGGTGTCTCTTCCATATGAGCTATAAATATTTGACACCCTTTTCTATAACATTTCTTCAACTGCAATGCTGAAATTTATTTGATGGTTATTGCCCTGGGAATTCCCTACACTTTCCTTAGATTCCCTTCCTCATCCAAGAAAGTAAATGCCTTATTATGACAATATAGGATAGTATGATGTTGGTCCAACCAATCCATCTAAATTAGACATTCTTAGGAACATAAAGGAAAGATGTTCAAATATACCTTGGTGTTTAGTCCATCCATGTCCGTAAGACATGACTTAACCATTTCATTAACTTTTCTTTTGCCTCTGGTAGCCAACTGCACCAACCAAGATTTTCCATGCTTTCTTCTTGGAAAATAAAAACTTTTCACCATCTTAGGATCTATATAAATATGGCTAGCTCATGAATCAATTAAAATAGAAATGGTTTGATTGTTGATCATACCTTCCACTTCAATCATATGTCACTAATACTTGTCTTGATTATTGTCCAGGGATGCATAGATACTTGGTACATTTCTTCTCATGTCCTCCATTGTTTCTGCTTGTTGTACATTATGAATAATCCTCACTTTTTCACCTCTGTGAGGACAATCTCTAAACATATGATCTCCTTTACAACCCCAACATTAAATAGGCGGCTTCCTTGGCCTTTGACCCCCTGTCTCAATCGTTTTTGGGTTCTCTAGAAGTTGGATTTCCCCGAGGATTATTCATGAAGAATGGTGGCTTATATCCCTTCTTCCTCTGATCCATATTGAATTTATTTTTTTCTTCCCAAGATTTTTGGAAAGTTGGCCTTGCTTTTTGCTGATCATATAGGCATTTATCTCGTCTTATGGTCTCCTCCAATGTCTTGGGATCATCATACTATATTTTGTCACTGATGAATGATGGAAATCCACTCAAATACCTTTGAATATTATCTGTCTCATCCTTGATGAAAGAAACATACTTCAATAGTTCTAAAAACCTTCTTTCATATTCATCTATGGTAATATTCCCAAGCTTGAGTTCAAAGAACTCTTTCATTTTCTTGTCATAGTATATCTTAGTCAAGTATTTCTTTTCAAAATAATTCTTAAATTCCCTCCAAGTAACACTTTTATCTTTAATGTGTTGCACCTGCACAAGCTGATCCCACCACATGGATGCCTTTCCCTTGAGTTGATATATGGAAATTATACCTTCTTCATGAGAATAATAATTATGAAATTGAAAATACTTTCTCATGCCCAACAACCATGTCTCTGCATCTTCATCCTTCTTGTGCCCGCCATCAAATGTAGGATGTTTAATTTTGTTCATTTCTCCTCGTAGCTCATCCACCCCAAACCTTTTATGCTTCCTGACATAGGATGGATTTGAGATGTTGTGTTCTCTCTTATTGGAATGCCTCAGGGAGTGATGGTGATGTCTTCTAACACTTATGGTTCTTTGTTTCTCATCAAGAGACCTGTGACTTCCTGATTTGCTTGAGCCACTCTCCTTATTCCATTTATTTTCTATTATGTTCAAGCTCTGAATTAAATTAATGTTGAAGTCCTCTTGCTTCTCCTTGTTTCTCATAAGACTTTCATTATTATGTTTATGGATTTGGACATCTTTCTGCAAATTTTTAATGGTATCTACCATATTCATGTTTTCATCCATTCCTTCTCCATGTCCATTGGAGTTTGTTCCTTCAATGCCAAAATGGACATCCATCCCTCTGATATCATATTCTTGGCTATAAGTCCCCTGTGAATATTCCATTCCTCTAGACTTTGTGTTGATCCTGATTTGATCTAGTTGTTGTTAAATTTCCAAAATGTGCAACCAACAAAACTTTGACAAGTTAACTCACTCAACAATTTTATGAAAAAATGTGAACCATTCTGGTTCAATAATATATCATAATTATTTCTTCTGATTTCCTGAAAAAATGGAATTTCCAGATCAATTTTCTGGGTGAATATTTATATTCTACTATCCAAGACATTTCCAATTCCTACTCCCATGCTCAATTCTGAGTCTTGAGCAGAAAGTTATGGTTATTTGAAAATTGCCCATTACTTTTTCTGTTCACACTTCAACTTGGCACAACTCTGTGATGTAACTATGAATTTTTGCACCTACTCCATTGGAGTTTTTGTAGGATCTCAATTGGGTTTCTTTATATACATATATTGGACAGTTTGTCCAAGTTTTACCTCTTTCTGGGTTCTGGGAGGCTAGTTACAACTTGTTGAAGTTTTAGGAAAATTCATGTTATTGGTCTGTAATGCTACATATACCTTCTTTTCCATATTAAACATTTTTAACATGCCCAAAAATTTAATTCAGATCTAGGAATGTCTTCTATGGTTCAATAGATTTCCATTGACTTCTCCTGCGCCTCAATATGATTCTGGAGTAGAAAGTTATGGCTCTTTGAAGTTAGTTGGGTCTTAAAATTTACCCTCCACTATTTGTGTTGTAACTTTCTCATAAAAGCTCCATTTGACGAACGATTTACACCAGTAAAAATATCTCTCCGAGATCTTTTATTTGAGATTTAGAGACATAGTTTAACTTATTATAGTCTATTCTCATGGATTTTTAGTGGCTAACAACGTAGTTCATGGCCTAAAAAATGCGCTGCAAAAAGTTGACGTTCAAACAATATAAAATGTCGCGGAAATTCACCCTCCAAATGACTTTGCGTTCACAAATTTCAACCTGTGCACCCATATTTATCATGCACAACACTACCACAAGGTAAATCATGCTTTGTGCACCTATAGCCACTGTGCATCACTTCTATGTCACGCCAATAAATGGTGCGCACTAGTTTTGTGTCATGCACCAATATCCACCATGTAAAATTTTGGTTCTTACATTAATCCCTGTTGCGCCCAAATTTATTTTTTGTGTCGTGTGAGATTTTTGTGTCACACATTAATATTGCACACACATTTCACTCTATGTGTTGCACCATGCCAAAGTTTAGTATGCCCCCACCGTGCATTAATACTCTGCATGCACCATTAACTAAACTGTCGTGCGACAACATATACCCACATTGTGCGCGCACTAACAACATTTATGTGCTCTCTGCCAGTACTGCGCACACCACATGCACCATTATTATGCATGTGCACACTGCACACACCTTATTATGTGTATTCACACTGCGTGTTAGTATTTTTCTGCACGACGCCAATTTTTATCACGCGCATCCGCACAAGAATATTTTTCCATGCAGCGCTAAATTTTAGCATGCGTACCCGCAGGCCAATATTTTTCTGCATAGCGCCAAATTTTAGCGGATGCACCGAGATGCCAATATTTTTCGGTGCAATGCCAAATTTTAGCACACACACCAGTATGTCAATATTTTTCCACGCAATGCCAAATTTTAGCGTGTGCACCAGCATGTCAATATTTTTCCGCGCAACACCAAATTTTGGCATGCACACTAACATGCCAATATTTTTCCGCGCAGTGCCGAATTTTAGCATGTGCACCAGCATGCCAATATTTTTCAGCACAGCGCCAAATTTTTTCGCGCGCACCAGCATGCCAATATTTTTCTGCGCAGTGCCAAATTTAAGCATGCTCACCAGCATGCCAATATTTTTCCGCGCAATGCCAAATTTTAGTGTGCGCACTAGCATGCCAATATTTTTCCATGCATCACTAAATTGTTGTGCACGCACCAACATGAAAATATTTTTCAACATAATACAATATTTTCACTGCACATCATGCATTTTTAGTGCGCCCACCTGCACAATTATTGTTTTTTGTGCATCAATTCCTTGTGAATTTCGTTGCAGAAATTGGGGTTTTTTCCTAAATGTTTCCTCATTTTTACCATAGATATTATGCAACTATGAAATTTGTTCAATTTCACCCTGATAACACCAATTCAACCTTTGCAACAACAAATCGTTGTTGGTTGACATCTCTGGAACAATTTTTTCCCAAACTTAATTCACAAATTGAGAATTTTAATTACTAATCTCGCTCTATTTGTCATGGCTTCATTGTAACTTCAAATTCAACCAATTCTAGGTCTGAATTTTCTAGAGCAGATATTAAATCAATAATATCTCATCACTTGGCCAAATATCTCAATTTTTCCATGAATTTAATAATAGAAATTGGGGCTTTTTCCCAATTCCGCGCAATTGTTGTTACTTTTTACCATGGAAGCTCTGTAACTTGAGATTTGTCCACTTCAAAATAAATCCTTTGTGAAATTTCGCTTCGACCTAACTTGCTCGGCCCATCTAGGATCAGTGTTGAAAATTGAGGCTTTGATACCTTATTGTAACATCCCCGACCACCTAGGCTGGGCCATGCTACTCAAAAAAACACTTTCATTCTCTGCTTAACATATTGTAACATACCCAACAACCAATTGAGCCATGCCACATAATTTTTTTGATATTCATGCAGTTAAAAAATATACACACCGAACTCTTGTGGAACTTTATATATAAAATGTAACCAGACAAATACATTCTGTAAATGCACAGATTCATACTGAAATAACAGTAAACATATACATGCAACATATATAGGAAATACCCATAAATATAGAGACTGTTATAACCACACATAGGTTAAACCCATAGAAATAAACATGTAAATAATAATGCAACATGTAATTTATCACACAATTGACACTTATCTTGGTAATAATATGACCAACTACGTGTAGACCTTCCACAAACCTCCCATCCTTAGACCACATGGCTCATCACTCTTAGGAGTCAGTCACCCCTGAGCTGGGACTAAACTCCACCTAGGTAAAGGGATTCCTAACCAGGCTAATGGATCATAGACGATAGGAAAGACTCTGTCATAGGTGCCAACTCAAACTAATAGCCTACAGTCCCTCATTCCCCACATGCTTGTCCCAAACCAAGAAGTGTGCCCATTCTCTGCTCAATAGTCCTGCATCTGCCCCACTTCCTTTCCGGGCTTTATCAACAGGTCAGATAGGAAGTCTTATAGCCTTGTAGCTATAGTTTAGAACCTTCAAAAAACAATTCCCAACAATTCTCTCCCCCAGAGAGAAATTTCTCACGGGCCTGAAAACATGCTTCTTCAGTCCAACTCCCAAGCTAACTAGGTACACAAACAAGTATGGATACATATATAGGTTAAGGTACAGTTACAGGAAGGTACGAAGGAGAGATCCATGAGTGTGTGAATGATGATGGAATGATTGACTGAATGACTGAATGATGGAAGAATGAACTATGTCCAAACTATATGTATGCATGTTCCCAACTTGACACTTGTCATGTTGGTAGCTACTTTGGCCCACTTGTCCCCATCCTTAGAACTTAGGATAAAATAATTATCCATACTTTATAATTAATATTATTGGTCTACACACAATGATGTATTTTATATTAATGATGAGACATATACAAAAATAGGCTCACTGGCCTTTAACATCTAGGATCTCCAGCCTAATCATAAAACAACTGGCTCACTAGCCTATAAAACACAACATATACACAAAGGCTCCTTGGCCTTAAAATTGCATGCACTTAAGTTGTTGCGCACAGTATCCTGGAATGTGCACACTTCATTGTTTTACTACGCAGTACATGCACGCACTATTCCATGAAAGGTGCATACAAAATGATATCAAACATATCTCTAGCTTAAGTACATTTGGATTTACATTTACAATTGTGTTTAGCCTAGGGATATTACAATCCCCTCCCCTTATTTATGCACCATCCTCAGTGCATTATGTACACATATACAACATAAATTTCAAAAATCCTAAAAAAGATCTAGGTATTCTACCCGCATTGCATCCTCATGCTCCCAAGTAGCGTCCTTAGGACTGTACCAAGTCCATTGGAACTTTACAAGCCCTATGGCTCGATTCCAGAGATGTTTGATTTTCTAGTCCAAAATGCGTACCAGATACACTTCGAAAGCGCCTTCTTTCTCTACCTGAATCATATTCCAATTGATAACATGATTAGCATCAGGTATATATTTATTGAGCAATGATACATGGAATACATTATGAACCGACATAGATGCAGACAATGCAATTATATAAGCTACTGTACCAATCCTCTCTAGGATTTCAAATGGCCCACAATAGCAAGCTGCCAACTTTGAACAATTTCCCAACTTCATGGAACTTCTGTTGGATTTCACTTTCATGAATACATGGTCCCCAACTTTAAATTACTTATGATTTCTTCCCTTACCAACATATATTTTCTTTTTGGATTGGGCAACCTTTAATTTGTTTTGTATTTTCAACATTTGCTCCTCCATTTCCTTGAATAAATCTGGCCTAACCACTGCTCTATATGTTGGGTTATCCCGGCTAGGCATTGTGTTTTACTTTATTCCATAAAGTGTCTCAAATGGGCTCATATTTAGGGATGTTTGGTACCCATTGTTATAATAAAACTCTACTAAGTGTAGGTAATCTTTCTATTTTGATGGTTTATCCATCACATACATCCTCAACATATCCTCAATCACTTGATTCACCATCTTTGTTTGTCCATCTGATTCTGGATGATAAGCTGTACTAAAATTCAAATTTGTTCCAAATCCATTAAATAATCCTTTCAAAAATTTGAGGTAAATTTTGGATCTCTGTCAGACACAATTGTCTTGGGTATGCCATGTAATCGAGCAATTTCTCTCATATAAACATCAACAATGTTGGCTTCCTTGTGAGTGAGCTTAACCGGAATAAAATGGGCATCTTTAGTAATCTTATCCAACACTACCATGATAGAATCATGTTGCTTGTTTGTTCTGGGAAATTTGGTGATGAAATCCATGGTTACAACTTCCCATTTCCACTCCGGAATGGGTAGTGGCTGTAGAAAACTAGCTGGGTGTCTATGCTCAACCTTTACCTTTTGACATTCCAAACATTTGGCAACAAAATCAACAACTTATTTCTTCATGCCTGGCCAATAATATTGGCTCTTGACAACTGCAATATTTTTCTGATAACTTGGGTGCCCAACATAAGGTACATTATGCATTTCTCGCAATATCAGATTTTTCAATTCATGATCATTTGTACATAAATTATGCCCCTGTACTTCAACATGATATTATCCAACTTCCCAATAATCAAATCCCTAGAGGATTAGTACCTCTTTAGAATATTTTTGACTAGAATGATGTTCCCTTGAAACTTGATAAGAAAGAGGAAGACCATGTTGTTTTTTCAGTACAATTTAGGAGAGGAAAAATTCCCTAAAACTATCAATCTGTCCACACAATTGACTGCAGAATAGAGAGATGAATATGGCAGCCCGATGAGAGAATTTTCATACATTTTTACATGGGAGTACAGTGATATAAAGACCTATGAAACTCAAGTGATTGAGAAAATAATTCCCCTGAAGAAAGAAGCCATTCCTTTTAAGAAAAAACTAAGATCTATCAGTCCCCTTCTTCTACCCATAATGGAAAAAGAAATCAAAAAATTATTGAATGCTCAAATTATCATTCCACTAAGATATTATGAGTGGGTGGATAATCTAGTTCCTATTAGGAAAACAAATGGGGAGATTAGGCTGTGTGTTGACTTCATAAACTTAAACAAGTGCTCTATTAAAGACAACTACCCTTTGCCCAAGATGGAGAATATATTACAAAGATGATCTGGAGCTACTATCATGTCCTTTATTGATGGGTTTTCAGGCTATAACCAGATCTCAGTGCACCCAGATGACAAAGAAAAGACCGCCTTCACAACTCCTTGGGGTACTTTTATGTATGCCAAGATTCCCTCTGGGCTTATGAATGCTAGGGCCACTTTTCAAAGGGCCATGAACATTGCCTTTGTAGGTGAAAAGGATAAGTTTGTTATGATATATTTGGATGATATAACAATGTTTTCTCACAGCCATAAAGAGAATTTGCAACATTTAAGGAATACATTCTTGAAGTGCAGGAGGTATGGGATTTCATTAAATCCAAAGAAATCTCAATTTGCATTAAAATAATTAGGTAAGCTTCTGGGACATATAGTGACTGCTGAAGGAGTAAAGATTGACCCTGCAAGAGTAGAATCTATTCAAAAGATATCAATTCCAAGATCTAAGAAGGACATCCAATCATTTCTTGGTAATATTAACTTCATTGGGAGATTTATTCCTAATTTTGCAGAGTTTATTAAACACATCACTGGCATGCTAAGAAAAGATTGAGAAGTTAAATGGCATGATGCAACAAGGGAGTCTTTTGAAGCTATAAAGAAAGCTCTTATGTCATCTCCTACTTTGAACAATCCTGACTATTGTAAATATTTTTTCATTTGCATCTAATGACACCATTGCAACAGTGCTATTTCAGAGAAATGATCAAGGACATGAAAAACCAGTGGCTTTCTTCAGCAAGACATTAAGAGATGCTGAGGTAAAATATGACCCTATTGAAAAACAAGCCTATTATTTGATCAAATCACTTAAGTATTTTAGGATATATATTTTTTATGCCAAAGTAATAACTTATGTACCATCTAGTTTAGTTAGAGATGTTCTTATTCAACCAAATATAGATGGTAAAAAAGACAAGTGGATTTCCAAACGCATTGAGTTTGATGTTGACATTAAGCCAACTAAATTGATCAAGGCTCAGGGTTTGACAAAGCTTCTTGCCGAGGAGAATTTTCAGGTATTGGGCATAAATTTTATTAGCATAAATGCAGAGGAAGCACAATCAGAAATTTATGTTCAAAGGTACAGTCATGGTCATCTAGTTTCGACCAATTTATCCTCTTGTGAATGGTAGAACAATATAATACATTTTTTACAGACCCTTGCAACTCCTCCAGAGATGAATCCAACATAGGTGAGAGCATTAAAACTCAAGGCAGTTAAGTTTTGTATTAATGAAAATATGCTTTATTGGAAAGACCGCTCTGGGATGTTGTTGAGATGTCTTGACAAAGAAGAATCAATTTAGGTTATGCATATGTTTCATAGGAGAATTTGTGGTGGCCATCATTATTGGAAGACTATAAACCACAATATTTTGAGGTTTGGTTACTATTGTCCATGTTTATTTTTTGATGTTTTCTCTTATGTTAAGACTTGTGACAAGTGTCAAAGGTTCATTGGAAAACAACAGCTGAAATCTCTTCCATTAAAAACCACTGTAGTCACTGGACCTTTCCAACAATGGGGGTTGGATTTTATTGGAGAGATACATCCATCATCAAGTGGCCAACATAGGTGGATCCTAGTGGAAACTGACTACTTTACAAAACATATTGAGGCTATTCCCACCAGGAATGCCACTCATTTTGTTATCATAAATTTCTTGAATGATCATATCTTTGCTAAATTTGGTTTCCCAAAAAGACTTGTTACTGACAATGCAACTACTTTTAAATCTAATTTTTTGGTGAAGTTATGCGAAGACATGGGTATTCATCTTGTTCACTCAACTGCTTACTATCCTTAAGGCAATGGCCTTGCCGAGTCATCAAACAAAAGCCTAGTGAGGATCATTAGAAAATTGATTGAAGAAAATCAAAGGACTTGGGATTCTAAATTAAAATTTGCACTCTGAGATGATAGAGTGACAAATAAGAAGTCCATTGGCACTTCTCCTTTCAAGCTGGTGTATGGCACTGAAGCCATTTTTCCTATCCAACTAGCATTACATGTTACAAAATGTTTTCAAGAAGAAGAAGGGGAACCAAATGATTTGGTTAGAAGGATTCTTCATCTAGTTGAACTTTAGTAGATAAGGGAGCAGTTACTTGAGAAGATAGAGATACATCAGAAGAAGATGAAGGAGAGTTTTGATAAACAGGCTAAGGAAGATGTTTTTCAAACATAGGATCTTATCTTAAAGTGAGATGCTTACAGACAGGATAAAGGAAAACATGGGAAGTTTGACACATTGTGGATTGGACCTTTCATCATCACTCAAGTGTTGTAGAACAAAACTTTTCTCTTGCAGAATATGGAAGGCAATGAATTATTTGGTGGCCCAGTCAATGGGCGTTTTCTCAAAACATATTTCTACTAAGTCTTTTTTAAAAGGCCTTCTCCATTGTAAATATCTTTTCTTTTTCAGTTTAGTCTCATAATAACTCCATGCCCAATGGAACAACATTTTCATTTTATTTTTATGTTTTATAGGTGATAGGAAAGGCAATTGGTCTTGCGAGTCCTTGGAACCTCACAGGGAGGCTTCCATCCTCAATTAGAGCCAGATGTTATCTCCCAATAAAAATCTCTTTTTATTCTTGTCTTAGGTGATTTTTACAGTTTTTATCTCATGAGCTATTTAACAAAATATGCCCTTCATAAGTCTAGTCAACAATATGAGTCATGTCACATAGGGTAAAAATGACTAAGTGGTTGTCATGGTCATTATCCTAGGTCATTTTGGGTCAAAATTTAAATCATTTATCTCATATTGATGAGTCATGGGTCATATAAGTCAGTTTTTGTATTTGTAAAAGCCATCATAGATCTCTCAACTCATGACTTGACGTGTATATATCATTCCTCTTCATGATGGTGAGTTTGTAGCGCATCTGAGTACTTTTTTACTAGAGGCGCTACCAACTCAACTCTTGTTGTTAGTGCAAAGCATCATTTCACTGTATGGCATGCTACAAACTCGAAGGGAAAAGGCCTTGTTTTGAAATTTGAATTTTGTATGAGGAAAACTATTAAAAGGAGGCATGCTCGAGTTATTTTAGTTTCATCAAAGCGTTGGAGGTCTCTTCCACAACTGCAACTTTCCATCAAAGGGTTTCAATGTTTTCATACTTCAAATAAAGATCTTCTTCATTGAAATCTTTTTTCCTCACCATTTCTTGTGCATAGATAATTGGAGCAGGATTTCATTTCTCTCATGGCACCAAGGAAGGACCCCACTTCGAGGAAAAGTTCAGGCTCCCTAGTCAGATTTGATCCTACAGACACTCCATTAATTTAGCAATACATGAATCATATTGACTCCTTCAAATGCTTGGGTTTTTGAAGGTTGATGCAGGAGCATCTTTCCATGCCAGCTAGTCAGCCACATCAGCACGCACGCATTCAAAGGATGAAGGGAGGCGCAGCCTCATTTATATTTGTATTGAATGTAATAAAATGGTTTAGGCTGGTGAGCCATAGGAAGCCGTGCTTATTCAGGCGGTGTTTAGGATCGGCCTT
>SNQJ01S0065810.1:52568-67387 GCA_010110895.2 Picea sitchensis | reverse complement strand
CTAACCTAAGACTTCTTATTGAGTGATTGACCAAAACAACCATCAAAACCTACACCTTAAGCTTTCTACTAACCACTTCTAACATTAGAATAGCCTAATCTACTAACATTATTGCTGTTGTTACTAAAGTAAGCTACAACCACATTTTGCAGCATTAAAAACATCTAAAAGCAAGTGTTAGAGCAGATTTTACATTGCCTTCTTTGCTTCTGACAAGC
The DNA here is from genome assembly GCA_010110895.2 of Picea sitchensis. Classification (NCBI taxonomy): domain Eukaryota; kingdom Viridiplantae; phylum Streptophyta; class Pinopsida; order Pinales; family Pinaceae; genus Picea; species Picea sitchensis. The sequence continues at coordinate 67,169 of SNQJ01S0065810.1, read as the reverse complement.
ACTAGCATTTTGCCTAGTTTATGTTATCATTTTTGGTCATTATTGAAGCTTTATTGAGACATAATTGTGAAGCTATTGCTATTTATACATTTGCTGCTATAAATTTCTGTTTACTTCACATTCATATCAGCCATTGCTTTTATTGACAAAGTCCAAGGTTTTATGAAGTACTAACGACAAGTTGTACTTGCAAAACATATAGTTTCTTGTTGCTTTGTTCCGGGCAGGTACAATCTTGATATTTAATCACTTAGCTGGTTAAAACTCCTGGACTTTCTGATCAGTGGTGACTTGTGAGAGGGGACCTTTTAATAGATACCTTAACCTTGCCTTCTCAAGCCCCCAGGTCACCAGAGACGTCTCCCCTGGGCCTTCAACCCTAAATAGAAAGAGGCATCCTCTTGAGGTGACAGTGATAGGATAACCTCAAGTTATGCCAATTTGCTCTCTATTACCCTATCCTTTGATCAAAGTACAAATTGTGTGATAACAGGGAAGACTTTGACTTGGACCTCTCTTGCTACACTAAATATTAATAAAATTGCAACAATTCTTCTGTTCCACAATCCACGGCTGAAGATCAGGACTTGATGAGGAATGTGTTGGATTTTACATGGTTAGTCAGTATTTTTTTATCTGGATAAACTGGTGATTTGTAGCGAGGAAGCAGTTTCTTTTAGTATAAATGTTCCGAATTTAAATTACTATAGTGATTGTTGTATATAATTATCTATATGCATACACAATTGAGCATTGAGGTTGCCCATGTACTTGCTTCAATTCCTATTGTGCATGGATATGGTTTATGATGATGCGCCAGGGCCGAAATATCTCCTTTTTCTTGCAATGATCCTTGCCGATTGATGGTTATTTACAGATGTAACTTTAGAAATAGACTTGGTATTAATGGGTGGCAGAAGCTGTGTTTGATACTTGCCATTATCAATGCCCCTGAGAGAGACCTAACATTTCACGTGTTCAGGGTTACTTATTTTCCCAAGGGTTATAAGTATACCACTACAGAGATCTGATACTTTGATTGTTGCATGATGCCTATTGCCGAAAAGGTATGTTGGATGCCCTTCCTATCAATCAAACATGAGAGGTTGTGTGTATGAGGGAAATGGTTTACTGTATGAGTAAGGTGCCTTGTAGTGCAGTGTTAATGTGTTTGTAAATTCTATGGTATGTGAGTGAGAACTCTTGGAGATTGAGTTGGACAGTATTAGGTAACAGATTGCTATGTCACCAAATGGTCTTCGTAGTTGTTGAACTGCCATTTAAATGATCTGTTTGATTGGTTTGCATAATGTTGTTCTCAATATGTATTCTTCTGTATGACTGACTAAGAACTATAAAATAAACAACATATGTTACAACTTACACCTACATGTTACATATGTTACATGTTGTTTGCTTATGTTTTTCTTTGCAGATCAAAGATGAGGTCGGGGGTGTGCTGGATTTCTTACAATATGTATATGACATATTCGGCTTTACATTTGAGCTGGAGTTGTCAACTGTAAGTTCGCTATTGGCATGATTAACCTTTAAAATATAATGAATAAAACGGGAGAGTATTCTCTTCCACTGCACCTCTCATCTTTATATTTTTTTTTATCCGCCAAATGCATAAAGTGACTAAGACATGTAAGGGTTTAGTTATTCAAAAAATCTAATGAATCAGGTTGTGGTGTTTAGTATTTATATAATGAGGTTGTTAATCAATTAAAACATATTTCAGTTATAGATTGAGCTGATGACCATAACAACCTTCAAATCTGATGATCATCATTGTCATAACATTGAGCTTTTTGCCTATTAAAGACTTTGTTGATTGAGACAACTTGTGGAATCAGTTCTGTGTTGACCTGTGGCGGGATGTTGTATCACTATATTGAGTTGTAGTTGGCTTTGGTATTAAATTGATTTGTAGATCCTGATGTGCACCAGGGGACAGATCTTTTAATGTGGTTCCAGAGGATGGCACAAGTAGCTCTACATTTAAGTTACATTCCTAAACATTGTTTGTGATTGGTTTCCTTTGTTTTTTACCAATTCCCGCCCATTTTACAGTCTGTACAATGTAGTATGCATATTGCATATTTCTCTCCATGTACTTTTTGATGGTTCCTACTTGTTCTTTTTCAAGTCTTATTTTACATCTTTTAATAAATTATTTAAAACTAGATACATGTGTGCCTAACAGAGGATTACATAGATTGAGGAAATGGATTCAACAAGGTGCTTGTTTGATTCCTTGTCTTTTAAATAGTGCAGAGCATTTAAAGTTTTGGTATCCATTCCTTTTTGCATTTTTCTAATTGTATTGAAATTTAATGGTCGCTTAGCCTATTGGAACCACTATTTCTTGTTTGGAGAATCTGCAAATATGTTTTTGATCGAGTATTTTCTTGTTTAATATATGTAGAATAGAGTCTCCACACAATGAACACATGAACAATCTAGAACACAACAATATGGTAGGTACCCTTGATACCCAATTAAATCAATGGATGGCAGAAGTAGTAAATGAAATGATGTGTTACAAATGAGGCAATGCCTCAAATATATAGGCGTAGGGTTTGTATTAGCTATTGCCATCCCATAAAATGTGGGGTCTGTTATCGCACGAGGTGTAGGTTGGGCAAAGCCATCTCCAACCCACAAATGTGTGACAAGTCGGGAGCATCTACCCACTGTCACCTTAGATAAATGCTCCCCTCTTTTAGTGATGAAGAAAATCACAAGGGAGGAGTCCCGAGTGACCATGGTGGGGATGAAGGGGAAAAACAAGTGGTGAAAGAAAAACCCCTATAGGTCACGGTATGAGGGTGCTTAGGGTTTGAAGAATGATGACTTTCGTGAAGGGAAGAAAGAGTTTGATCAATAACCTGCAAAACAAACGCTAGAACCAGTATCTCAAGACCAAAGATCATGAAAATAAACCCCAAAACACTAAGGGAAACAACAAGAAACCTTGCTGTCCCAAAAATTGCAGCAGACTGTAATTTATATCAGCAAGAAGAAAATGTTAACAGCTGCAATAAATCACCGTCAAAATCAGCAAGTGATATCTTGAAACAAAGACCCTTGATTAGTAGATAACATTTCAATATTCAAACAATAATTTTGATGGTTGAAAGGGCTATAAACCAAGTGTTATCAACAATTTTATGGAAGCCCTATATGGCTGTAACAAACTTTTGTTACAGCGGTGAATTCCAACCGTTAAAATCAACAAACAAATATTCCAATGAAAAGCCCTTAACTTGGAGATTAGTTTCCAATATTTGTATGCAACTTTCGGCGGTCAGAATTGAGAGAAAGACAACTTCAAGAGAATGTTTTGCTCAACCAAGATGCCTTGGCTAGGGAGACTAGATTATGATGGGTGCAATCAAGCCAAATTAGGACGGTTTCAAATTGAGCTTATTTCACGTATTCCAATGCAACAATTTAGTTCTCCAATGCAATTAGAACAATTAATCCTTGGGCAATGGAGTCAAATAATAGCTAAAAGACCAAGAGGAAGAGCCAACTTGAACCTTGGTTTTGAACTCTTAAAAAAACAAGCCGTCTTCCTTTCCTCAAGATGTTGTAGTGATTTAAATTGAACCAGGGCAAGATCTTCTAGGGGTGTAAACTCTCTTATTTCCTAGAATATTAACCCTAGCCAAGCTTTTGCAATAGGGGTGTAGGTCCTTCTACTTGCTATAGCAAAGCTTTAACAATTCCAAGACAAACAATGAAAGATCTCTAGTGGAGAGTGTACACCTTTGTACTTCTCGTAGGATTTAAAATTTAAAACCCTTGAACAAAGATGAACAATTGCAGAAATATACTAACAAAATCCAAAAAGATAGATGCCAAACCCTATTCTTTACCAAAGATCATCCACATTCATCCAAGATAAAGCCTCAAGAGAAATCGATTTGCTCCAAAATGCCAAAGACAAGTCTTTTGCCACAATGCACAAGAGAAAATAAGGAGGCCGAAATTTTCCTTATGGAGGGAGAACCCTCACAAATGAGTTATGAAAAATGAAAATGACTTGCTTCTATATATAGAGGAAAACCCAAGTCATATTTGTCCACATTTACAATTAAATCCTTAATTTTAGGTCAAAACCAAAGTTACAATGCTTAATTAGCAAATCGTTTTGCTCCTTTTGCCCACATAGGCTACAATATGATGAAAAATGACAAGATAATGGCATGCAAGCCCATAAGACTCTTCTCCAAAGTGGTACGTGTGAAAGTAAGCCTCCAAAGGCTAGGACATCATGCAATAAAGGTGCCATGTCATCCCCAAATCAACAAAAGTGTGGGGTCACAAGCCCACAACATCACCAAATGCACAAAATACACCCAACAATGTCCTCAATGTGTGGTGTCATGTTGCAAAAGAGGGACGTTTGGGCATAGGAGGGTGACGTTATCTTCTCTTCATGGTTTCGGGCCTTGCCCATGTGCTAAAGATATCATCCAATGTGCAACGTTCATATCCTAGGCTTCCATTGTGTGGGGCACAACATCCATCTAATGGGATTTCAAGCCCCTATGAAGGTCCAAGTGGCTTAGTCCCTTCATGAATGAATTTCATCAGGCAAGGTCTTGTAGAGACAAGCAAATATGCCCTCCAAGGGTCCACAAGTCATATGAATCATGCCGAGTAAGCCACGTTTAATAAAAGAACCACCCAAACAAGTGCATCGAGTTCCCCCTTTTCAAATTAAACAAATGCTCAAAGGCCTTATAAACTTTGCCAAATTTAGGTATGGGAGGGGTATCATGGTGCCCTTTTGGGAAGACCAATCCCTAAGTCAAGGAATGTTTCACAAGAAGACTCTCTCTAGACCATGTAGTGCATATGAGGTGGATTGGGGAAGTATTGTTTGGCATGGGGTTTTTGACATATCATGGGCTCATATTGTCTCATCTATGGGTGCCTTTGTGAAGGGTGCACTGCATCCCTTCATTTGCAATGCAACATTTTTCCAAGCCCTTTATTTGCCTTCTTTTTATGGTCCGAACGTTGAGTGCTATGTGCAATGGAAAGAAAAATAGCACCACAATGCCACTTGAAGTTAGAACACATGCACTGGAAATTAAAGAACACCGCAATGCATTCCCCCCTCAAGCGAGACACTTTTTATTAATTTTCTTTCAAAAGTCCATTATTTTTATAGAGAAGCGATTTATGTCTCTCATGACTTTTAGGGTGAGCATCTTGAAGGATGAATTATGGCTTTTGACTTTTATAGTGCTAGCTGCAACACCTTTGGGCCTTTAGCCCCTTCTTCCCATGAAATGAGGTACAAACCCTTCTTGGGGTCAATGAATCCAAAAACCCAAAAGATGAGGAAACAGAGGGGAAGAAGTGTGGAAAGTGGTAAGTATGAATGGGATAGGTACGATGAGCCTTCAAGGAGACCTCCCAGTAGCAACGCTTTTCCCAAGGGTGACCAACTTACTAGGACACCATGTCAACCACCAAGGTGAAATAAGGAAAAATATATAATTTCCAAGTAAACGTTCCATAATCAAGACATGACTCTTTGCAATGTGCTCAAATGCTTCAAATATTAAAGTGACATTTACCATGCGACTGGACTTGTTACCTCATGAAGCAAGACTTGCTGTCTTCTGTGGATCAAGTTGGTGTAGTGGATGCTGCTACGCTACTGATGAGTCGTGATGCGTGGTGGAGAGGAGGGGCACTATCTGCTCAATGTGGGCTCTGCTGGTCAATCTGGCTTTCGACACTCCATGTCTGCTACTTGTGGGCCTCGAGACATCATCTCCTTAGTTGCCCCTAGGCTGGGGGGTAACAGGGCCACCCACTACTACCAATATGGACCATTAACTACCTTATAAAGGTGAATTATAAATGACTTAAATGGTCACTAGGACCACAAGTTAATACTAAGGGTGGTGCATTAAGTACACTAACATGAGATTATTTACACCAACATCCGCCTTTAATCTTTACTTGGGATACAAGAATTGACATTACAAGTTACCCCCTTTATTGACAACTTCCTTCATCCAAGTAGAGTGCGGAACTTGAAAAAATTGGCCTTTGTCATAGGTTTGGTACAAGTGTTGGCAATCTAGTCCTTGGTGCAATAATACTCCATCTGAATAATCTGATCATGGATCAACTTGCGGATATAGTGCTGATGGACCTCAATATGTTTGGTCTTCGAGTGATAATTTGGATGACAAGCAATCTGAATTGTACCCTGATTATTACAACATAGTGACGTCAGATACGCTGGTACCTTGTTGAAGTTAAAACAAAACAGAGACTATCGAAGTGGAGTGTCTACACAATGAAAACATGAATAACCTAGAACACATCGATATGGCGGCTATCCTTGATGTTCAAATAAATCAATGAATAGCATAAAGGGTAGTTCAAACTTCACATTATGTGATACAAGTGATGCAAGCCTTCAAATATATAGGTATAGGCTTTAGATTAATCATTAGCTACCTCAAACCCATAAAACATAGGACCACTAAGTCCACCTCATAGTTATTAAATGTGGGGTGTAAACTACCCACTAGAGGTGAATCATGAATAACTCAAGATTATAATAAATTACACAAGGTGGTGCATTAACATGACATTAATTACACCAACAGTATGTTTGTGTATAAATTACTAATAAAAGTTTACAGTCCACTTTACACCATCCAAGTTGATAATTGTTCAAGATCCTAGAGGATTTCAATGTACTGTAAATTGTGAAAAGTAAGAACTATTTGATATCCCTTTAATAAAAATGTGTTTTTGGATGAACTAAAATCAATAGTCATATCCTTTGATCCTATATTTCATATTTGTAGAATGTATAGACATATGTCTAATTAATTTGTTTGTTTATGTTGGGAAATAATCTTGTCGACATACCATAGTTGGAAACTCTATATTATTTGATGTTTTTGGTGCAAACAGTTCAAAATAACTAAATGTTTGATATTTATCGCATATCTCATTTTGGCTTTTTCTGCATATGCTGAAATTTGCTAGTCATTTAACATGTTGAAACATATATTGCGTGTTTGTAGAATATATATAACTGTTTATGTGAGGGATTGCTTTTTTCTATATAAGTTTGAAACAAAGGCATGCCAACATATTATTGTACTCTATTTCATACTATGTGATGACATATTTCATATTTAAATAATTCAGATGCCTGAAAAACACTTGGGAGATCTAGAAACATGGCAAAGAGCTGAGGCAGCATTAACTGAAGCCTTGAATGCATTTGGAAAGCCATGGCAGGTATTCATATTGTTTGTCCAATAAATTATACTTTGAAGCGATGCCATTTATCATTTCATTTGTAATACATAGTTTCAAAAATTCTTTCATCCAGAAATGCTGATACCTTTATTAAGTACGTGGAGTTCATCAAAGCCTCTTCTAAAAATTGTGGCTTTTGACTTTTTAACGTTTTGACATGTCCTAATAGTTATTTGTTTGTCTTTCTTGTAAAGATTAACATTGTTTCGTTGCTTTTATCTGTTTTGGTTGCTTATTGGTCACTAGAAAAATAGGTTCTCATTGTGTTATTTGCAGGGTACTTTCTGAGCTCTTTTAGGAAAAGATAAGGACAATGGAAGGACAATTATGATGTTGGTTTGATTGTGAGATTCTAGGCTATCTTCTTTGGTTGAGATTAAAATAACATCAAACTATACTAGTCAATCCAACAAAAGACGGGGAAGAAGAATGCTAGGTTGACAGACAAGTTTCTGGAGTATATTGATGAATTTGAAGATCTTACTTCAAAGTATATGGGGGTGTTTTCTTCTCTTTGGGGTCTCATTGCTATTTTACTGTTTGCAGATGACATTGTTCTTCTATCCCACACAGCTGCATAACTCCAAAAATAGTTGATTACTCTGAATTGATTTTGTAATGATTATGGATTATAGGTCAACCTTGGCAAGATTTAGACTATCATATTTAATAATTTTAAAAAGAGGCATTGAATATTGTTCACACTTATAAAGAATAAGTGGTGGAGATAGTGATATTGTGCACCTAACTATGTGTGGTATCGTCTAGCGGGTTCTGAAGCCTGGTTTCAATCGTAGAAACAGGTATGAGTAAGGCATATGCAACAACTACAACCATCAAATGGCAATGCTTCCAAATGTTAGTATATTTGGACTAAGGCTTGTTTATTCCAAACTTTGTTTGTGCTGCCCCTTATTTATGGTTATGATGTTTGGAGCCCAAATATGTGTTGAATTTTCACTATGCTAGGCTCAAGCATGAGGTTTATTTCATTTAGCATGTACTTGAACCATAAACAAATGCAGCAACACCATACACAAATGCTGCAATAACCAAGATCACAAGAAGAATTACCATGCACAAGAACACAAAATATTCTTGGAAAACCCTTCTCAAACAAGGGAGAAAAACCCAACAATCCTTTTCTATATTCTCAAGAGAAGATCCCCCAACCATAAACCCTAACAAGAGGGTGCTCTACAACCTTGAAACTAATGCCCAAGAGAGGTGCGCACTTCAGCCTTACAAGTAGGTCTGAAATTTCCAAATGACAAGTGACAAGTGTGTTTCTTCAATGGGGAAATCACCTTTATTTATACAAGACCAGACACAACAATAGGTGTGTCTATTGCCACACTAGGGTTGACCTCAATAGCTTAGTAATATAATTAATTATTACAATAAACATTAATTATCTTTCACATATGGTGGGGCCAACTTGTACCCTTTACATCACAATCAGGGGTATAAGTAAATCTTACACTCAGACAATATAGCATGGGATCCGCACGTCCACTAGTGCTTAGCCACTAGGGACACGTCCACCTGTGCTCAGCCACATGGACGTCATACTCAACAGATCTCTATCTCAACTGAGTCCATAGGAGAATCATCTGGAGTACCATCTCAAGCTTGACTCAACTGAGCCCACAGGAGTACAAAGGTAGGAGACAACACATCGACTCAACTCAGTCCAGAGGAGAACGATACACCCATCACATAGGCTCTCTCAAAGGTCGACTCAACTCAGTCCAGAGGAGAACATATCCTGGAGAATGTCACACGACGTTGCAATCATCAACAATATGAAGCAAATAAGTTGGAACCATGCTGAGAGGGTTCTTATTACATTGCTCTAGAAATGCATTCATGCCAGGAAAGTGACTCAGCACTTTATCATATTAACTAAGTTTGGTGCTTGTCCCCTTCTCACTTCAATGATTTTCCATGTTGATACCATTTTACACAAGATTCAAGGCATGGCAGACACACTTAAGTCATTCTAGATATCCTTTCATAACTCTTCAATCTTCTATGTAGCTTACTAGCCAAAGGGTTGAAAACAATTGGTTTGCTAGAACCTCTTCTCTCCTTCAACAAGTTAATATGGACATCAAAAAGCCACCTCTAGCATTCTCCACTCATGCCCCTTTCCTTACAATGAGGGATATCAACACGAGTTGTGGGAATTAGACTTATAAAGCTTACTTCAGAGCCCCGTAGATGGAGCCAAAAGAACCATAGGCTCTAAATCTTTATTAATACTTTCATTCTTATATGCATTTAAATGATGATCTCCTCTTTAATCCTAGTTAACAATGAATACTAGATTGCAGCTCCTTGAGAGGTTCAAAGTCCCTCTAGGTCAACGTTGTGTTTGTTCTCACCAGTTATGCATGGAAATGGATCATCATCTCGGAAAGGAGCATTGTATTGGCAAATTATGTGTTTTAACTGGAGTTGGAGCATTTCATGGCCCATTTGTTATGAGGTTTGAAGTCATTATCATCGTTTGTTTAGAGGCTCGGGGATCGTAGAAGACTTTTGTACAATACGACGACCAAAGATGCTTATCATTGTAAATTATTGAGGTGCTCTACTTCCAACGGACTATTCTTGGTGACAACTCTACCCATATTTCTTGTTCTGGACTCATTGCCTCATACTTCTAGTCTCCAGATGAGATTAGTCACAAGAGGCCTCGAGACCAAGTCTCCATCACAAGGATGGTTAGGTAGTGCAGACGCCATAGTGCCCAATTGGTTGTCGGTGAGAATCTCATCACAAATTTCTTCTCAGCCTTGGATGTTAGGAGATAAGATAAGATAAGATAATTTTATTAATGTCCAACTAATGACCACAAAGTAGGTCAAAGGGACTGTTGAGTACAATGATGTCTATTCAAAGCAGGAGTACCAAACGGTCTCCTATAAAGACATGCAATGCATGAAGTAAAGAAGGCTGAAGTATGAGGGATCTTCAATTGCAGCCACAAAGTTTTGCAATAGGGTGGAGATGCACTGGCGAAGAAGATCCAAGAGCTAATAGGTCTGAGGATCAAAACCCATCTCTCCTAACATCCAAGGCTGAAAGAAGGAAACTCAACAAGATCTGTTGGCTCAACAAAGAGCTAGTGGGGAGTGTGGATCGTTCGCTGAATCGTTGCCTGGCAGGGTGCGATGCTGCTGAGGTCTGGAGGACCTAGTCCGTCTCCTAGGAAGGGATTTGAGACAGATTTGCTGCTAAGATCTCGTGGGGTGGGGTGAGGTCCCACAGATCCTCACTGATCTAGGGTCTGGATATGTACTGATATCCGACGGTCTTTTGGTGCTCCTATTGGAAGGTAGTACCCTGAAAAATGTCGTGATCCTCTGAGTGGGGTTTGGTCTGACGGGAGGTTGAAGAATATGTGTTCGGAACCTAAGAGCCTCCTTCATATAAAGGGCCAAACATCTCTGATCAGGATACCTAAAAAAGTCGACGAGGGTTTGAGAACCCTTGAACAAGCAATGGAATCTTCCTCTGATCTCGTAGTAGACGAGGCATCCAAAAATGAAGTGCATTTCGGTCTCCACTTCCTGTAAATGGCATACCTAGCAGGTTCTGTCTGATCTATCAATCTGGTGGTTTGTCTCTACCCGAAGTCTATGAGAACCTACTCTGAACTGGCCTAGAGGGATGCAGAGAGCATGCATCTAGTGACGAAATGTAGACTGGGGTTGAGCAATAAGCCCGTCTCTCAACTCCAAGAAGTGCTCAACGTAAAAGGCCATCTTTGGGTGCAACCCTCCTGGAGAGTTGACCCAGGTGACATGGACGAACTGCCTATAAATGTCATCCATGATGATCTTGTTCAACTCCTGTCTAGTAGGTAAAAGGTGACCAGGAGCATCTAAGGAATATCGGAAGGGAGGGAGACGATCCAACTAAATGCCCACAGAGTCTAGGAGATTTGAAACCCTTGCAAACCAACATCAAGCCCGACCCAGAGGAGTGGAAAGGGCAATAGTCTCAGAAGAGAAATATGCCAGATAAGGGTACCGGTCCCTTCCCTTTTTGGAGTCTGCAAGGTCTCGGACACGATACAAGATTGAAACCAATCTGAAAATCGTCTCAAGCCGGAAGGGCTGAGCTCCAAACTCTACAAGAATGATGTGCTGGGGTATTGTCTCCTTACATCTAATGATGTAGCAAAGAAGAAGAAGAATCTAAACTCTCTCAGCTGAAGCCCAATCAGACTCAAATAAAGACCATCCCCAAATCTCTGAGCCATATAAAACAATGGGATGGATCAAGGTGTCCATGAGGCTCATCTTGGACGAGATGTCCTAGAAGTGGTGCCGAAAGCATTGTCTCTTGAGAAGGGCTAAGGATCCATATCCTTTGTTGATCTGAGTCTGAAGAGATGGGCGCAAACTAAAGCTAGGACCTGAGAATTGCACCCCTAAGTAAGTATAGGTGCTGGTGATCTTAATGTCCTCCCCTCTGAAGAAGAAGTGAAGGTCCGAAGTTTTCTTCACCCCATTAAAGGTCATAACCTTGGTTTTATCGAAGTTGACCGTCAACTGTTGAAGGTCGCAAAATAGAGCTAAGGCATCCAACTGTCTTTGTAATCCTTTTGGGGATGAGGAGAGGAGGACCACATCATCAATAAAGAGTAGAATAGATATCAGAACCTGGTGAAGAAGACAAGCATCAGTGGCTTGGATGTGATTGTGTAGAAATGCCTCCAACTCATCAATATAAATTCCAAACAAGGTAGGTGACAATGGACAACCCTGTTTAACCCCAATAATGCTTCAGATGAAATCTGTAATGTCCCCCATCTCTTGATAAAGAGGGCATGAGAGACTTAGTAGTCTAGTTTGTTGAAATATTGTAGCTGCAAAGAGTATTCTATTTATTATTGATGTATTATTCATTAGAGCAATCCCCTTTTTTGGATTGATCATGTCGAGTATTGTAAATGACCAAATCCCCTTTTGCGGATTGGTCAAACCCTAATTGTAATATGCTAAATGAGAAGTCGGTCCCCAGAATATATTAAAGTGGTTATAACCACCCAGAATGAGAAGTCGGCCCTGCTAGTGAAAAGACACCTTAGTTCAACACCTGCCAGATTGTATAAATAAGAGAGGCAGCGCCTCATTTGTTCATTCACTCACTTGTTCATTAGAGCGCAAGTTTGGAGCTGCAGTTGGAGAAGAAGGAATAGAGAGAGAGGCGCATACTTGGGAGAGGACTTTGTGTATTGTTTGGTTTATTCTCTTGTGATTGTATTAGCTATCTATATTAAGGAAGTTTTTGCTGGGTTTTCTCCCCCATGAGGGTTTCCCAGGATAAATGATGTTTCTCTTGTGATTGTGTATTTCTCAGTGATCCTATCTATGCTATGATTATCTAGTGAAATGAAAAGAAACCTAATAATAGCTTAAACCTTAACATGGTATTAGAGCTAAGCTGAAGAGAGTATTTTTCACAAGAAGAAAAACGTCACTGTTGCCATACATGAAAATTAAGACTTTTTATTGAAGAAGATTTTTAGCCTCAAAACCATCTAGAAAAGTGCGCCCTAACCCAAGGANCTCCCGGAAAGTGAAACCCTAGTTTTCACTGGTACCAGAAGTACCAGAAGTACTAGAAAACTAGAAGCACCAGTCCAAAAATCTGTTGGTCAAGTTTGAGAGGGTAAAATTTGGATTTACAGAAATCTCACTGCACCAACTTACTCGTCTCAGCTCAATGCATCTATCTCGTGGATCAGAATTTCAAAATTTGAAGTTTGAAAAATTAGGGTTTTCTCATAAAACCCTAAGTTGCAGTTGCAGTATTAGTTGAAGTATCAACTGTAGTACCAATTGTAGTCACCCTTGAAGTTTTTAAGAGTTGGTAATTATTATCGCTGCTACTAGATGGTCCCACTACCTGCAAATGCTATCTGAGGTATGTACCCACATATTTTTAGATTGTTAACCTTTAAAGGGTATTTGCAAGAGAAGGGATCTCTTGCTATAGATCCAGAAGGATCTCAAGATCCAACACATTCATAGGAATAATGCAACCCAGGTTTGATTATTCTGATATGCATCTATTTGTTATGACATTATTTTGATCTAGATTGCATGTTGAAGCTATGACCATCATACTAACCTTTGGTCAAAATTAAAGTCAAGGTATTAGATGGATTAAAGTTGAGATCATAAAGTTTATTCTCTAATGCAACCTTCTGTCAAGATAGCATATTGTCTTAGTACAAGAATATAGGTTGAAGAAAGCACTCGTCATCTTGAGTGAAGAAGACTTGGAAGAAAAACAACACACTCATTCTTGAGGACAAGGCTCCAAGTTCCGGGTTTGATTAATTAAGTTGATAAGATTCAAAGTTGCACATGACAAGTTGATAACTAGTCTTTGAAAAGTACTATACCTGGTAACATGTGAACATATTGAGATAAATGCTTAATGTAATCATTTGTCTGATACAACCTAACATCTCCTCTAGGAGAAATCTCTTGTGTTAGTTCTAGGTTGCCATGGATGAATGTTTGACCACAACACTATAAGAGTGTTGAACTCATTTCGTATTGTATTTCTTACTTTTGATCTTTACTTCAGACAGGTCACAAGTGATACCTCTAAAGGAGCTACTGTGATGATTATTCGTGCTATTATTTTATCTACTATTATCAAAAGAGTATTATTCTTGCTTGTTGACCTTGTTTCAGGTCACAAGTGATAACCCCGAGGAAGCTATAGTGAAGGTTGTTGAAGGCAACATATTATATGAGACATTAGGTAGACTATGTACATGACCATGTACACTCATGTACCAAAGAAGATGAAGAAGAAGCTATCTCTTGAGATTCAGAGTATCTCATATGAAGATTGATTGAAAGGAGCAGAAGGCTCCAAAGATGACTGAACATTAGAACGGGAAGCAAATCTCGTTTGAAGCCTGAATTTGTCTTTCATATTTAGACTTGGTATTCAACACCAAGTATACCCTGTAAGAGATAATGAAGTCCTTGTAGACTCAGAAGAAATCGTGAGTAAGCCTGATCTCAGAAAGGATCAGATGAAGAGACAACTTACAGGACTGGGAGACAGATGCCGTGAGAAGACTAGATCGTAGCTTCAAAAACTTCTAGTAGATATGAAATCTCTTGAGAAGATTCCCTTGTTTCAGTAACAGAGAAGGAAGCCAGTCAGAAAGACTAGGATATGGATTCTTCCGTGAGACTAGAAGAGAAGTCAATATTGACTTCCAAGATTGATCTATAC
>SNQJ01S0065810.1:11888-41289 GCA_010110895.2 Picea sitchensis | reverse complement strand
AGGTCGTTGGGTGCTCCTTTGGATTTGGGGGGTAATCTGACAGACGGGAGGTGCCTTGCTCTGGATCCATTTAGAGTTGATGCCTCTAACTCTCTAAGGATGTGTGGACTGATGTACGGTTCGACACCTCCGAATTAGTCTCGATGATATCGGTCGGTTTCCCAGAGGGGGAGGTCGAGGAGAGACACCAGGTCTCATCAAGCTACTATCTAGTGCACTCTAGGACTTTTCCCTCCACTTGTTGCTCCGATATGGTGGATCAACATGAAAGTATGAGGTGATTGTCCTGGTCATCACATGGTGGGGCTTGGCGTGTAGGAACTGAGATATGTTGCGAAAGATCTCCTCGATGAAGAGGGCTAGGTATCCTTGGTCTTGGTATTGAAAGATAGTAGAGAGGGAGCCCCTCGAGTCCCTATAGAGGCAGTGATAGCGTCTTTTGATCTCATAGTATACGGGGCACCTAAAAATGAGGTGCATCTTTGTCTCCTGCTCCTGTAGGTGGCACAACTGGCAGATCCTATTAGGTCGTGGTATATCGCAGTCTGTCTCAATTTGGAGTCGATGAGAATCGATCTAGAGCTGTCCCAAAGGGATCCTAAGCGAGTGCAGCCAATTACTACACGTATAAGGGGGGTGGGCAATGATGACATCTCGCAACTCCAAAAGGTGCTCTAGGTAGAAGGACATCTTCGGGCCCAGGCTCGTCGGAGGTGAGGTCCAAGTGACCTAAATGTACAATCTATAGATGTCATCTCTGACAGCCTGATTTAGTACTTGTCTAGTCGGTAAGAGATGGTGTGGTGCATCAAGGGAGAAATTGAACGAGTGAAGGTGCTCTGGGGAGATAGTCATCGATTGGAGAAGTTGAGATGCCTCTGAGAACCAACCACGTGCACGACCTAGGGGGGAATCTGAACCAAGAGCCTCCAAGGAGCAAAGTGCGAGGTAGGGGTATTGCTCTCTCCTGGTGGTAGAGTCTTTGAAAGACCTTACTGTATGAAGGAAAGAGATTGAGTAGAAAATCACCTTGAGGTGGAAACTGAACTTTTCCTGAATAAGGGGGTGCGGAACCGTCTGCTTGTAGTGGATGATGTGCTGGAGAAGCAGGGTCTAGACTCTCTCCATCTTGGCCCAGTCAGTTTGTAATAGGCTTGGCCCCTAGATGTCAGAGCCATAGAGAACTGTGGGTTTGATAATCGCTTCCAAGAGGTAGAGTTTGGATGAGATGTTTTGAAACTGACCTAGGAAGCACTGTCTCTCGATAAGAGCCAGACAACCGTACCCTTTACTGAGCCGAGGCTGGAGGGCCTGTCGGAAATCAAAATGAGGCCACGTGAACTGCACTCCCAAGTAAGTGTAAGCTGTGGTGATCTCAATCTCTGCTCTCTGTAGTAGAAATGTATGTTTGTAAGAGAGCTCTTCGATGCATTCAATATCGAAACCTTGGTTTAACCCTGGTTGACTGTAAATTGCCAAAGGTCACAAAAGCTGGCTAGTGTGTCATCTACAAGACCTTAGGAGTAGAGGCCAATATGACCAATTCTTTGGCGAATAGGAGCAGGAAATCAACACCTGATGTAGAAGACAACCATGCCCCTCCTGGATGTGCTCATGGAGGAAGGACTCCAACTCATCAATATAGATCCCAAAGAGGGTCGATGAGAGGGGGCACCCCTATTTTACCTCACTGGTACTCTGGATGAAGTCGGAAAGGCCCTGTGCCATCCTGAGGCATCCTAAAACTGACTCGTACAACCTCATGATGGCTGTTAGAAGGGTCTCAAATATGCTGATGTTGCGGAGCCTTTGGAATAATTCCTGCCTAAACATTGTGTCAAATGCTTTTCGTAAGTCTACAAAGCAACTGTAAACCTTCAAAGAGAGATGGCGAGCCTCCTCACTGATGGAACGAGGTGTGATGATGTGGTCAATTGTCTGGTAGTCTGGGTGGAAACTTGCTTGTCCTCTGGCACTAAAATGTCGACTCTCCAACTGCTTAAAGAGCCATTGGTGTAAGACTGTGGCATAAATCTTGGAGAATGTGTGACCCACCATGATAGTCCGGTAGTTGTTCGGTCGGAACTACTCCTTGATTTGTGGATTGGATGAATANGCACTAAAATGTCGACTCTCCAACTGCTTAAAGAGCCATTGGTGTAAGACTGTGGCATAAATCTTGGAGAATGTGTGACCCACCATGATAGTCCGGTAGTTGTTCGGTCGGAACTACTCCTTGATTTGTGGATTGGATGAATAATGTGTCTTGTCTAGGAGAGGGGGAAGCCTAAACATACCACATGGTTAAATAAATCAACAAAATAAGACTCAAGAGACTGGATGCCATGTTTAAGGAATTCAACTTGAAGCCCTTCCTCATTTGCTACTCTGTTGGTACTCATAGCTTTGATTGCTCTCCCAATGTCTCGCTTAGAGAAAAGGTGGCATAAGGAGGGAGGGGAGGAGAGGAGATGCAGGTGGAAGGTTGTCTAGGAATGTCATAAAGGGAGGTAGTGTGGGAGAACATGGTCCGGGGGTCAAGGTTAGGTGGGACAACATGGTGTCTAGGGAAAAGGGCATTGTTATCCCCCATTTGATGGATAACCTTTCAGAGGTAGCATCTAGAGGCACCCGGGTTGCAGACATGGAGTGTCGGGAGATGGGCAGTACTTGGATTTGCCTTGCCTGGCTTCATCATGGATTTTGGCATATCATGAGCAGCAGTTGAGAAACATATGGCACTGTGATATTGGACGGTCTTGCAAGATATCTTAACGAGACATGCTACAAGATGGTAAGCCTTTAATCATGGTAAGTGCCGGCTTAATATTTGAGGCATTTATGACTAGTACAACTCTCTCCTTTTGATCATGAGACATTAGCTCATTTTTATACTTCTTCTCTAGTCATACCTTGGTGGTTGTCTTGGTTTCTTAGGATAGTTGGGAAACCCTTTGGGAAAAGTGGTCCATACTGGGACTTGTTTTGGATTGGTCATCACCATGCTTACCACTTTTCGTTTTCATATCCTTCTTTCATATCCCAGTCCTTCAAGATTAGTTGGATGATTTGACCCAAGAAGGGATTGTTCCTCACTCTATGGGAAGAAGGGGCTAAAGGCCTAGGGGGTGGCTAGCAAAAGCCTACCATGGTTACCTGCTCAAAGGCTCGCCCACAATCCTCAGCACTTGTGGATGCTCCGCCAGGGCGCTACATATTCCCTGGGATGTTGTGAAGCAAGTTAAGCATGTCTTTTTCAACACAAAGGGGACAAGAGCAAAATAAAGAAAAATCAAAAGAAAAAAATGAAAAGTGCAAGCAAGGCCATCACTCATGGGAATATCGCAAGAGCGTTACATATTCTTTGGGTTATCTCTCATGTGATGATGTGGTAAAAGGCAATTAAGGGTTTGAAGACTCGCGGATAACAAGAACCAATGGTTGTAGTTCACCTCCAACATAGGCACCCATGAGTGAGATACTATGGACCCTTGTGTTTCGAACTTCCAACACCTTGAAGTTAACTCATGATCATCCCTTACTCATTTCATGACCTTGAAAATTAACCCCAACCATGGGGTTAATTTTGTGGATTCTATTTTGACCATATCAAATGAGCCCACACAAGGTGAGAGAGTGGTCCACATGATTGATGAGGAATACGAGCAGTTGAAAAAAGAAACCGAGAAGAGATTATATATGGAGCTTTGGAATGAATTGGATGACGAGAGTAGAGAGGCAATATGGCATAATCAACTGTTATATTACCAAAGGAAGAGCAAAGCAAACTCTGCAACCTTGTCCTCACCCTCGTCCCTGCCTCCAACCTAGCATGTAGCTCCACATGCCCTTCCGCAATCTGCTCCACCTAAAAAAATTCCTCCTCCACCTGTTAGCAATATGCATCCACCACCCTTTCCTCACACCTCTAGGCCTATCATTCCTGTTTCTCCAGCTAGGGATGAGCCAAGCCAACCTGCAAAACCAACAAAAGATTTTAGCCTAAATATAGATTTGAGTAGTACGCTTAACAAGATAAATGTTCTCGTTCCAATAGCTGAGATTTGTAGAATCCCGTGACATGTGTATGGCCTTCGTAGCACTGACTCGATTGGGTCTTTTGATTTTGATATAGTGTCCCATGAGCCTCTTTATGACCCTAGTGAGCTTCCTTTTGCGAATGAAGAATCGTTTGAAGTATTATTCCCAAATCATGATAAGTACAAGGAAGTATTAGCCCAACATCAGGACAAAGAAGTGGGAGAAGTGAAAATTCTTAAGAGAGGTGAGTAGATTAAGCAAGAAGAAGAGGAACAAGTTGTCGAGAACATTATGGATGTTGACCCTCCTTATGAGCCTTATAGTGAACATATCCTTTACCCAGAATACCTGGAGGGCAACCTTGTTTTAGTATGGGACAAGGGAAGGGGCCTGCCAAGTTTCGATCCCAAAGATGAAGTACTTTGGGCTGGCCCTTGTATTGTGAAGGAAACGAAGAACAATTTATATACCTTGTCTACCTTGGCTGGGAGAAAGATGCCATGTGGGTTTATGGCATCTCATCTCCGCCCTTACATAGATGGTACATAGGGTCCTCAGACTTGTTAGAAATAAAGGGATGTGCTCGTTTTTCCATACACAATATAGCAATATTGTCACCCAACGATAGGCACAAAGGCCACCCGTGAGCACCTTAACCTTGACATTCAGAATAATTCCGGTAGCAGACCAATAACCAACCAAGGCTAGCACACCTTTCTCCAAGGGTAGTGCACCAAGCAAGAATAACCAGAAACCAAGTAGAAAGTCCAAACCATAACCAAGATGCTAGTTGCAGTAGATGCAACTGCACTCCCTCTCCAAACTTGCGCACCACTAGTCCTTATGCAATTGTGAGAGTCAGAGTGACAAATGAGCTCTAGCGCCCTCTTATTTATAGTCCTCCAAGTGACCTAACTAGGTCGACTTCTCTTCCTGGAGACTAATAACTCAATATTAATTATTCTCTTGAGCCGACTTGTCTTCTAGGGTTATTATCCAATGTTTTAGGGCTTCTCTTGCTTCCTGGAATATTCTAGTCCCGTCAAAGGTTACACGTAGAGGTTAATACCTTTCGCAGCTACCATAATATCAACAAGACCCTTAGGTGAGTATGGAGGTCATATGTACCATAGTGCATTTGCATATCAGATCAAGTGCATTGTGTGTGCTTAGATTAGATGCATTACATGTGCTTGTTGATCATTTGTGTGTTTTCAACCCATGCATTTAAGCGCTCGTAATGTGCTTTGCATTTTCATAAAAAATAATAAAAAATGTTGAAAATTTTCTTTCCCAGTTATGTTATTTTGACGTAGACGTTTTTGACGCTTTTGGACAAGATACTTTTGATGTTTGCATGTTTCCTTGCAGGCCACAGGTGCCTTTCCAGAGATCTAAGGTTCTCGTGCACTCTTTGAGCGAGCACATGTCCCCGAGTAGGAGCCAGAGGTTATCCCCCATTTGGTGGATAACCTTTCATAGGTAGCATCTAGAGGTGCCCGAGATGCAGACATGGAGTGCTGGGAGATGGGCAGTACTTGGATTTTCCTTGCCCTAATTCATCATGGATTTTGGCATATTATGAGCATCAGTTGAGCAACAGATGGCACCGTGATATTGAACGGGCTTGCAAGATATCTTCACGAGACATGAGCATAGAGGCTCCTTCCCTTCCCCTTGTATTCTCCTTCGAGGCATCTCTCGAGAGAGTTTTGGATTGTCTCCCTCAATAATACAAGTATCACTTTACTTTTCCCATCAACACTTTATGTTCGAGATGTTAAATTAGATATTCATTTTACCTTTTTATATTGGAATGATCCTTTCCCACATGTTGATACTCTTGCACTTATCAATGCCATTGACCTGTTGTGGTCTTTTGTTGGATATTAATAAAATTATCCTATCTATATTATTTATCTTCATTTGCATCACTGCATGGGGAACCTAGCACATGCCCTCACAAACAATATTTTCCAGATCCTCAGCCCGGGCATCACACCAACTATCACTTCTCTAAGAGAATATAAATAAGCTGCCTAAACCCTTCCTACAAACCGTGCGATAACAGGCATCACACCAACTATCACTTCTCTAAGAGAATATAAGTTATAACAAATACACTATCCTCCCTTCATATATGATTAGGTTAGGGAGGAAAACAATAACACATGGATCAAGTCCATAAGTAAACCCTAGCCTAATTTAACAACAAAGCCCCAAGTGGAGCACTACACTAAGCATGAATTCCAAAAGGCACGATAAGGGTTTGTGCAACCCCCGAGGTGGTGCACTCTCAAAGTCAAGGTGTTGACATGTCAAGTGCGCGTCTAAGAAAGATAATGTGTCCAACAATGGCTCCTCAACTCAAGCATTCCTCCTTAACATGTTCAAGGTGGGTCCAATGCTCCTAGGACTTCATGCGAAACCTCTAAGTGCATAACGCCCTCCTCCAAGGTGGTCACTCTACATGTCCCAAGCACCACCTATCGTCCTCAACAAGTCTGTCCTTCTAGAAGATGTGAAACCACAACACATGGGCCGATTACAACATCAAGATGCATGCCTCCCTAACACTCATCTCAAGGTACGTATATACCTACTAAGCTCTTCAAATGGAAGTAAAAAAAAATACAACAAAGGGGCTAGGGGACCAGAAGTCCTCCACATCACATGAAGTGCTCCCCTTCCTAGGTGAAAACACTTTCAGAGCAACCAAAAGCTAACACTTTCTCTTTGGGAGGAAAGTGTTTTCTATAGCATCAAGCTTCTCCCTTTGTATTAACTATACTTGCAACTTGCAAATCCAAGGCCGCTGCAATCTTGGGATCAATCATTGATGTTACCAAAGGTTCTAGAATTGTTTTCGAAACATCGCTCTCCTTCATCATGGCATCACTGTTTGCAAAATTGGAAGTCTCATCAGTGGAAGAAGTTAGTAAAACATGGTTGGCAATTCTCTTAGGAGGAATACTTGCCCTAATTAAAGTTTTAGGGGCTCCTACATGGTCTTGTGCATCTTGTGATATTTGAGTAAGCCATCTTGGTTTCTGGCAGGCCAAAATAGAGGGTAAGGATACATCCTTCCCATGGCTCTTTTTTCCCAAATTAGGATATGCTTGCAGTGTATAAAGGCCACTGAATTGAACCTCTTTGGACACAACATGGGTTTGATCTTGAATGATTACGTTCTAAGCATCAAACTTGGCCCCACATTGTAGATTTATTATGCAAGAAATTGAAAGAAGGTTCTTCATTGCACTAGGAACAATCAAAACATCATTTCAACTTGATAATATCATTTGAAGGCATTAAAAAAGATATGGAGGCCAATCCCTTCATAGGATAAGTGGCATCATCACTCAACTCCATATACATTCCTCTCTCTTGCTCTTGAAACTTGGTGAAGATCTTTTTGCCGCAAGTCATATGTCTCAAAGCACCACTATACACATATCATTCAACTAATGAAGCTAAGGTTTCATACCCACTGAAATATCCAATTCCCTCTCAACAGAAAGCAATTTCAACATGATGAGATCTGATACCATGTAGAAATTTGAAAAATCTGCCAATATGAAATTTCTACCCCACTTCAATGAGGTCACGAATTTATCACATAGAGCTTTCAACTTAGGGATAAATTGAAGTATTTAGAAATACACTTGGAAATATATCAAATCTCTCCACCACTACTCTAGGCAAGTTCGAGTAGATGAACATCACAAAATACTTCAACACTAGATCAATGCAACTTGCCATAAGTCATATGTCTCGAAGCACCACTGTCCACATAGCATTCAACTAATGAAGCTAAGGTTTCATACTTGCTGAAATATCCAACTCTCTCTAAACAACAAAAAGCAATTTCAACATAACAAGATTTGATACCATGTAGAAATTTTAAAAACCACGCAATCGAAAATTTCAACCTCATTTCTATGAGGTTAAGGATTTATCACATAGAGCTTTAGGCCTTAGGGATAAATTGAAGTATTCGAAAATACACTTGGAAATATCTCAAATCTCTCGACGACTAATTTAGGCAAGTTCATGTAGATAAACATCGCAAAATACTTAAACACTAGATCAATGCAACAAACCTGAAGGCATGATATAATCAAGTATGCATATTTGAATATTACTTTCATTAACAATGGACATATAACAACACATTTGAGATTTAAACTTTCATCTCAGGCATGCCAAATCACTCAACATTTCAGTCTTGTTGTCCTAATAAATCAACATATCAAAACAACCATGAATCTTGCTCAAAACACATGAAAACCAAATCTGTAATAAGAGAATTTAGGATAACAATCGTACAACTCCTTGTTAGTAGAATATGAAGATAAATTACAATACCATAGCCTAAAGGGTTAGCTCAATTGGTTTTTTCCAATGTCGCTAGGCATTTGGTTACTTCCATGTTAGCAGGTGCCCGGTTGGAATCCCACTGGGTTAGGTGCGCTACTCTATGCCAATGGGTTTACTTGTGATGCCATCCATGAATGGAGGGAAGCATCCTTTTGGTTTCCCTATGAGGTTTTCGATGAAGAGAAAAGCACAATACCTCATATTTTCCAAAGATGGTACATCAAGTCTTTTCACTTTATCCCAAGCAAGGGCTTCTCCAAAACTTCCTAAGCCCTAGCTAGGGCATCAACAATTACTGCAAACCCTATCTAGCAACAACAAAGCCTAGCAAGTTATCCTACTACACTATACTAGCCTGTCTAAGAGCTCAACAACAAGCTAGCATCACACCAACTACCCAACCCATAAATCCACACTTTCATCTTACAAGCTTTACTCTTCACATGAATCGCACAAGTAAAGGAACCCTAGCACATGCCTCTCACAAAAACTATCCTTGTTAGAATAAGAAATAATTGTTCTTCCAAGATTCCTCCAATAACTAGTATCACACTAGCAATCATATCTTTAAGACACAATACTAGTCGTGACAAAGACACTCTCCTCTTTTTATATATGATTAGGTGAGGTAGGTCAACTATAAAACATGGATCGAGTCCACAAGTAAACCCTGGGCCAAGTCAGCAACAACGCCTCAAGTGGAGTGCTACAATAAGCATGAATGCCACATGACACAACATGGTTTATGCCAAATCAAGGTGTCCACATGTCAAGCATTCCTCTAAGAAAGGTGATGCATCGTCCAACATTGGTTCCTTAACCTGGGTGTTTCTCTTTAACATACGTGTAAGGTGTCTCCAATGCTTCTAGGATTTCGTGCCTAACCTCTAAGTGCATAATGTCCTCCAAGGTGGCCACTTCACATGTTCAAAGTGCCCCTCCTTGTCAACAAGTACACCCTTGTAAAAGATGTCAAATTGCCACCTCTACCAACCAAAGTCACACATTTAATTAATAGTCGCAAAAATTCTATCAAGTTTAGCCAATTTAATTTGTTGTTCAATCGATCCATGGCTAATTAATTAATTTATACTATGTTTTTAATAATTGTTGTTTACAGAAATGCCTTCAAACGTTCTATCTCTTTGCATCATATGGTTGCCTTCGAAAATTTGATTGCAGGTGCTTTGTATGGTCGAAATGGTTTCCATTGCTAGGATGCCTCTACGCACTACCATATCATAGAATGGTTGCTAACTTCCCAAGATGCCTCTTTGCATATCCCAAATGAATGTCCTGGTCTAGTTTTGTATTGCCCAATAGACACAATCTCTATGAATCGTGTTGGGTCGATCGAATTTGTTGGTCACAGACCTTATTGCTTATTAACAATGGACATATTTGATATATTTAATACAACAAAGGGGCTAGGGGGTTGTAAGCCATCCACATCACATGAGGCGTTCCCCTAGCTAGGGGAAGACACTTTTAGAGCAACCGAAAGCTAACAATAGGTTCTTAAGTGTCTTCTTTCGAGTAATGGTTTTTTTTTCAGACCACACTCCTTTATTCATATTTCATTGGGTGCATGAGATTGATGCTAATGATATTTTTGGTATATCTTCATCATTGTCGAATTTTGAATTGGACTTGTTATCCACCAGTTTGCACATGCTGGATTTCCTAATGAGCCGCCAAAGATTGAGTAGTCAATGCTCATGTATCAGACTTTAGAGTTCAGCCGGTCTTTCAAAAGACCACATTTTTTCGCATTTCCACCATTTTAATAAATGACCTGAGTATGAGATATTGTAAAAGGCTATTGGCCACCTAAGACCTAGGTACGAGCATGCACTCTAGAGTGTTTTTTTTTCACTTGTTAATTATTTTTTGCCTACCTTTGTGGGCGATTAATAATTTCTAAGTTTTTTCACTCAAAAGACTAATTCTAGAGTTGGAGTATGTGTTGGGGGTTAGGCCTTGGCATGGTATAACCAATGCCTAGTGTCTAAATGTATATGAGCTCATACTAGGTCATCTTAATTGAGTCTTATGGAAATTGCGGCTAGGTTCGATAGTTTTTTTAATGTTTCAGTGAATTAATTAAATTCTCGCAAAAATGGAATTTTTTAATTCTAAGTCAATAAATTGTAAAAATATGGCATCAAACATTGTCAGATGCCATATTTATGGTCGTTTTCCAGTTCAGAGTATCATGTAAACCCCTATTTCCCTTCTTTCGAGACAAAAAAATGATTATTATCACTAAAAAATGAAATTTACTCGAAAATTACGAAAAATGGGTAATTTAATTAATTTCCTATTTTTAAGGAAAACTGGGGAACATGTCAAAAACATGTTTTTCTTGTGTCCCCAGTTGACTGAAGACCAAGGCGAATTTAGCAGAGATGATGGCAACTTCACTGAGGGTGAAAGGCGTGGAGGAAATCCCAATGTGGGTACTAGACCCCACTTGATGAGATGGTGCATCCTAAAGGGATGGCACACATCCCAAAGCTCTCACGCACCTCACACTCTCACTTCCACTCCCACTCCACCTCACTCATCCTCACTTCACTCCACTACACTCCCCCATCACCCTACTCCACTACCTGTCCACTCCACTCATCCTCACTCATCTCTCCCTTTACTCATGCACCACTCCCCTTTAACTCTCATGCATATCCTAAACCCTAGGCGCATCCCTCTTTGGAGTTGTCACCTCTCTTGCTATTTAAGCAAGGCTACCCCTCCTCCATTGCTAGAGTTGGAGCTTTGGGAAGATAGACCTATTGTTGTATCATTTTATCATTTCTAAGTTGAATAAAGAAGACTTTGGAGTTCCATCGGTGTTGATGCTATGTGTGGATGCTTGAATCTTATGCTATTATTACGAGGTAATCTGTATTTTGCTTCAATCTTGTACATCTATTTGCAAAGGCTTTGAAAGTATGCTGTCATACAATAGAGTGAGGTAAATCTAGTTTGATTAATCTCTGTTATGAACATAAATATACATATAAAATAGATATTCATAACATAATAATTAATTAATAAATAATAATTATTAATAATGATAGGTCATGTCTCAAAGGACATAACTATTGGTTTAGGGCACCCCTGCGTGGGTATATAAACGAGCCCTCATTCTCAATTGTAATCATCTTATCATATCTTATCTATTCATATATTATTTACAGTCCTACATGGATTACTTTGTTATATTCCAAGTATTTTGGATAATTCTTGTGTGAGCGAACTTTGTTCGTCTCAATCTCATTTTTTTTCTTATAATTCATGAACTTTCATATTGCATGTCTTCTTTTCGGTTAAATTAACATGCATATTTGAGTTTTTGTTTATGTAGGAGAGACCTTCGTTAACAATGTTTGCAGGGTTGAAGTATATTTTTTGCAGGTTATTCAAGCTTGGAGGATTGATTGGTTGTAGCTTCAACCTTCATTTGTCAAATATTTTCAAGGAATAGAGCTCCCTCTACTCTTCATCAAGGACTCCATAGCCCATATCTTTCAATTCTTGGAAAAAAAAGAGTTTCTTCCTTTCTCCCTCTCATATTTCTTCAAAAACTATTTGGTTACTTCCTTCATGCAAGCATAAGAAGCTAGTTTTAAATTCAGAGTTCAACTTAGTTTCATTTCGCTTGCAAAGTATCTAGATCTAGGCATCTCTTTTAACTATCTAAAGCTAGATCTAGTTAAGAAAGCTCCTTTATTGCTAGTTTCTTTTGTGTAAAATTTAAAGGCTTGAAGGTGCATGATTGATTGAGCCTCATTTCTGTTATTTGGCAAGATTAAAGTGCTTTCATTTGCTGTTCTAAAGGCAGCGCCAAAATCTCTAAAACTTTTACAAGTTTAGCATAAATTTTACTTCGTCATTTTTTTTGCAATTTTTCTATAAGATTTGACATACTCCCTAAGCTGTCCCAAAGTGATTTTGGGCATCTTTTGGAGTATTTTGTTTGTTGTTTTTTGCAGGACATTGGGCAGCCAAGGGTTTCCTTCTTCATCAAAGAAGCATCTCTTGTTATTTATATCTTGCATTTTCAAGATCCAAAGCTTATAAGGATTCAGTTTCTCAAGGAGAAACTCAAAGAGAACTTAGTTCTCATTGTAATAGGTGTAATAAAAGCGGGCCCTTTTGTGCCTAGTTTCTTCATCCCCATTAGGGGGATTTGTGTGTCGTGGTTTGGCTTTCTTTCTGTTGGTGCATGTTTAATCTTTTGATCTTAACACACATACAAGTCAAGCTAATCTAACACACATAACACTCACATTTCACATGCATGTTTAAAAAAATACTTTCAAATCTTTATGTATGTTTAGTTTGGAGTTCTTTGTTTACTATTAGCAATAAGCCTTGCAATTACTCAATTTCCAAGTATCTTGCAAGTTCTCTTTTTAGTTACAAAGCAGGTTACAAAGTTTATCTCTTTCAAGTCTTGCAAAGTCAATAAACCTTGTTTGTAGTTTAATTAGGGAAATCTCGGAAGTTGTTAGCTCAATGCGCGGGAAAACGCCTATGGATAATCTGTGAAGTAAGGCGGGCCCTCTCGGGACCTGGTTTCCCACCCGTTTTGAACATCCGACGCCCTTGGTGAACTTATTGGTGAGACCTCTTGTGTTTCGGTAAGTTCTCCGCAAGTTTCCAAACAAAGAGCTAGCCTCTAAAGAGGCCACATTTTATCTCATTAACTTACTTTAATTTATCTTAATAAAACACTCGATCAACAATTGCCCACGACTCCTTTTAAGGCAATGGTATAACTGGTTTATCTTTATGTGAGCAATCTTCTACATTCATGCAATTGTCTAACTTATATTGTTAAATCTTGCAGATCTTGTATCCTTTCAATATATACATGCTTATGGACAAATGGTTTATTGATTATCTCAAATGATGATGAATGTTAAGTGTTGAATGTATTTGTTTTATTAAGCAATGAAACTCCTAGAAATAGTTCTTTTGCTTTCTTAGTTTAAAAGAGCCTTAGATTATTTTCAGAGGGACTAGCCCCCTTGGCTTCGCTAGGAGTTGGCCTAGACGAAGGAGTTGAGGATCAGGTGATAGCACCTTGACTTGAAACTTGCCCCCAAGGACACATCACGTGGATTGAAGGTTTCTTCCACGTTACCCTAGGTGTGTATATGGCGGCAACAAGACCCAAGAGTGATTACATGTTCACTAGTTTGCAATGACATAATGATTTTTCTTGACAACAATCACCTGAAATCCAATTCTTACCACATTCGTGACAAAATGTTTTTCCTCTGTATTCTTTTTCGAGTGGTTGATTTTGTTATTGTTGCTTTGGTTTTGTGAAGCATGATTGGTTATCTTCTTTGGTGGTTCAAAGGATTAGCTTTTGTTGATTGAGGAATCTTTTGATCATTTTTGTAGTGCTTCTAGCTTCGGTTGTGATTTTGGGGTCTTTGTAGTTTAAGCTCAATTTTTGTTGTGCTTCTAGCTTCGGTTGTGATTTTGGGGTCTCTGTAGTTTAAGCTCAATTTTTGTTGTGCTTCTAGTTTTGGTTGTGGTTTTGCGGTCTCTATAGTTTACACTCAATTTTTGTTGTGCTTCTAGCTTTGGTTGTGATTTTGGGGTCTCTATAGTTTAAGCTCATTGCTTATGTTGGGTTTCTATCCTACTATATACATTTTTAGCATTTGTTCTTTTCCAAGACCTGAAACTAGAGTTGCAAGAACTTCCCATTCATGTGTATATTTGTTCTTTGATCTTCTTTGGGGTAGATGGGAAAACTTTTTGAAAATGTGAGCTTCATCATCATCTTGAAATCTTTTAAGGAAGTTCTCGGTGAACATCTACTAGTTGATTGTGAGGCTATTACGTTTTTCTGCTCATAACAAAAACTAGGTGTACGGTTCTCCTTCTAGGTATAATGAGACCATCAATTTTCCCTCATCGTTAGGAGGTGGGCTCATGACAAAAAACCTCTTCATCTTATTAATCCACATTATAGCTTTCTCATCGTCTTGGCCATCATATTTTGGTAATTTGATTTTGACTTTGTTGAGATGTCTATTTTTTCTCTAGTTTCTTGAATGCCATGTGGTAGATGAGCTTGGGCTCGTTGGTGTGTTTTGATAAACCCTTGATGAGTGATAAGCCTTCAAGTTTTTCATTTATTTTGTTTATTAATTCTTCATCTTGGTTTCTTATATGTTTGAGCTTTCTCAATCATTATAATTTATTTCTCATTCTTATTAAGTCATTCCATTGTCTATCGTTTCCTTCCTTTAGTTTGTCCAATTTTCCGTCATTTCTTTTTGTGCCTTCTCAATGTTATTGAGACTATGTTTGACATTGTTGAATTTACAATGAACTTTTTCTTGTAGTTTGTCATTATTAACCATTTTAACAGTTTCCTTATGGTCGAACTGTTATTTACATTTTTACACTGTATATAATGCTTAATTTATATTATAAATGTTTCGTGATGATATATAGACATAGACATTGATAGGTCACGAAGGTGAAAGGTTGTCCCTTGTTGATCAATTGTTATTATATATATATATATATATGTTATACTAGTTGTCGCTATTGAATGCATGTCCTTTTGGGTTCTAAGCACTAGCGATTTCCTAAGAACAGATTAAAATTTTAAAGGTGTTAGACCTCAAGTAGATCCTATTCCCTCAATATCCACTTTTAAAACATTAGCTTTGCCACCTACATTGTAGCTATTGGGAACCAACTTAGCCAAATGTATATAAGTGATAGTGCAATCCCTTGGCTATTGAAGACCTTATTTAATACCAGGCTAGACTCTTCCCTTCTAAAATAAGGTGGCTGCACGAATCCTTAGGTAAGGATTACCTAGTACAAAACCAAATTGAACTCCCTTTCCGAACATGTTGGACTATGTTCGAGTATTGATATATGGTAGACAAACATAAGTGAATTTGAAAGATTCTTGCAACCATTTTCTTCTAGGGTTATCATTTACCAATCTTGACCTTTCAAAGACTCCACTTTGCAACGCTTTGAATGGCATAGTTGAGTGCATGATTTGTTCCATGCTTGGGCAAGCTAGTCAATTTTCAAGTTCTCTCAAATATAATGCTAACTATACTAGAGGATATGCTCCATGGAAAACTGTTCCAACAACGAAGGTGGTTAATGGTTTTGCTAATTGGCAATTGCAATAAAATATCAAGGACCGTTTATCTCATCTTAAGGTAAGTGTGAAAAGCACAGTAAAACCAAACGTAAATATTCAAATGGAGGGTGCAATTGTGTCAATAGGGAGTTATGTACAATTGTAAATCAGTGTGCAAAATGCTTGTCCTCATCGACTCATTTTGAGAAAAGTTCATTCATAAATGGGTGTCTCTGCCACTAAAGAAAAGATGCTTGTATCTTATCATTCAAGGCTGATTTCTTCTCCAAAGATGTCAATTATGCATACTTGAATGAAACTTGTAGTGTTTCCTAGTGGTCATGGAAGTTTGTCGATGGAGACTTCTATGCTGATTTTGACATCTAGTAACCCTTGATGAAATGCTTTGCCTCATAGATATATGTGAGCGCTTGATGCTTAAGCTCTTGTTTTTCCTAGTGGTGGAAGTAGATACATAGAAGAAGGAAGTAACAATATCAAATATAGTTGTACTTTGTTTATGTTGCAGCATATGTTTTCTTATGTTTAAATAGGTTTTTACTCAAAAAGTGCTTTGCCTCATAAATAGCAAACATTGGTATCACTTCCCTTTATGCTAACAATGTTTATAATACACTCACATTCATTGTCATGTATTGTAAGTTAGCATGGGCCATAGTAATGCTTCAATTCAGAAGGATGTAAGATCCATATGTTTATAGAATAGTAGCACGAGTACCTCTCCCGTGAATTGGGGGGCCCATATCTCCGGTATCCCTGCTCTCATGAGTTTTGAAGCTTGTCAGAAATGTTTTATTTTTGTTGGGAGCTTGGGAACTTTTTTGGAGCTTGATTTAAGCTCTCTTTTTTTCTTGGGAGCTTGTAGAAGCTTCCTGTCTGTCAAGGAGCTTCCAGATGCTCCTTGACAGGCAGGGGGTTTCTGCAATCTCCTGACCATGTGGGGCCATCCTAAGAAAAAGAGCCAAAAATCAATTGAGTCATCATTGTATCTCGTGTCAAAAATTAGCCAAAATAATAATAATAATAATAATAATAATTGAATCTATTAATCATGCCATTCTTAAAAAATTGAAGGTTATATGAATTAAAAGGGCTCACCCTTCTTAGCTATTGAGATTTGTTCACACTCAACATATAAGCTGCCAGTGCACTTAAGTGAATACAGATGGATCTTTCTACACCAGTACTAAGATATTGAAAAACTCTAATTCATGTTGTAAATGTTTATAGTTAGCTAACATTATTCCTATTGATTGATATAACAATTTAGGACGATAAACAATATCAAAGACTCTGAAAGTTAGATGTTAGTTGAAGCAACTCAGTTCATTCACATGAGAAATAAGCAGTGGTTATCATATAAAAAGATGCATAGGCTGTCAAGTACTAACCACTCTTGGGAGAAATAATAGAGGTGGAGTTGGAACAACGAATTTAAAAAAGATTGAATCTTGTGGTTTATGAAACTATTGATGGTTCATACATTTATAGAATGAAAATTGCTATAATAAACTGATACAGTGGGATGAAGTTGTAGGTCAAATTTACAAAACATACAATGGCATTAGATATATATTATATATACAGTTATACTTATGCATAGTTAATAAGGGGTTGATTTAATGTCACACAAACCCAATCTTTGTAAATCTGAACATGGACATAGGGTGGTGAGCAAATTTACAAGGATTGAACATATGACCACTACTAGAAGCTTAGAAGGCTAAAATAGTTTAAGCTATGAGACTAATTAATTCTGTTCTATTCCAATTTTTGAGAATTTCCTCGTTTTTTTGTTTTTTTTTTTCATATTTTTTGTTTTTTTAAATAAATATTATAACTGCTCCCAACCTGCCATTTCCAGAAAACTTGGGTGAAAATTCTAACCCTACTCACTGCTCGTACCCATGTACCATCTTACTTGTGTTCTGTAAACTCATGCAACATAGGTTTCTGGGTAGCTATTGTCAGTACTGTTGCTATGTATGTATTTGAAGAAAGTCAAGAATGATGCCCTAGCTTGTATAAACAAACAATTGTATTTGCCTCCAAAATGATGCCCTAGCTTGTATAAACACTGAATGGTATTGCCTCCAATCTCATAATAGGGTTGTGATGAGATGATAAAGTGCTCTTCAGTTGCAGCTTACAAAGAGTAGAATCTACAAATTTGCTAATATATGGGGATGCAATGGTTTGCCTCCATCTGGAGTTAAAATGTAAAACATAATTAACCAATATTGACTGTATTTGAAGCCATTCATTTATTTATTTTTGGATCATTTCATAGAAATTAAGGTTTTTCTAGTTAATACACGAACATTGAACAAACTTTAAAGCTAGGTAGCTTTCAGTGATTTTCGAGGTGAAAAGTAATGCAAGGTTTGTTTTGAGAACGTGCATATTTTTATTGGTTTCCTCCATGTTGAAATGGGCTAGAAGTTAAATATCATACACATATCTTTAGCTTGAAAGTTTAGTTAGTTTGAATTTTAAGTTTTATCTGCAACCGTTTCATGATGACAGTTCTCTTTAGTGATGAAATTTCAACATTTTTATGGTGCACACATTAATATTTTCGATTACTTTACCATATCAAAAGTTTTGGGAAGTATCTTCTCTTATTTTCAGTCCTTGTGTCCCTCATTCTTTGTAACTATGATTGTCAATAAAATTTATTTACGGACATACTGCAGTGTTTTCAACAGGTGAAGCTGTAAGAATTGTCTACTGAAGTTAATGCAGTGGAATAGTCGAGTATATTTAATGAATGCCCACTTCGTCTATAACCCACACTTAATGAATGATTACCGTTTAGTAGTGAATGGTGTCTATAGGAAAGAGAAGATAATTTTATTAATGTCCTCAGATAAGCAAGTAATAGGCCAATGGGAGTAGAGATTACAAGCAGTGGCCACAAAAAAGTTATGACTAAGTCCATACAATTATTACAGATGCAAAATATTGAGTCATAAACACCCTTTCAGAGTCAAACTGTGTATGTTCATCTTATTCATAATTCATAATTATTAAATTTCAAGCAGTGATATCTGATCCTCGACACTTGTATGAATCAATATCTTTAATCTATTACTAGAAATATCTTAAACTAAAAATCTACTATGTATATTTTTTAAGTTTGCCAGATGTGAGAAATACTGCTGTTGCTTGAGTTGTTTGACAGGGTTGGCTTGGATTTATATTTATTTGCATTTTATTCTAGCTTCAGAGGCCTTTTGTAGAGAGCTGATGATTACCAAGTTTGACAGCTGTGCTATTATACGCCTCTTCTTTTGATATAACCCACTAGAAATATATTGGACATGTGTTTGATTATAAGCAGATTTATGGAGATATGATATCAAGTCGTGGCATATTTGGTTTGGCTCTCATTTGCTGAATCTTTGTACTTTTTGCAGGTACGTGATCAGATTCATCAAGCTGGTTATTATGTTGATGTTGATACATCAGATAGAAAGATCCAGAAGAAGGTACACAAATGCTTTTCTTATGCATTAATGTTTTTTCAAATATGATTTGGATTATCTATTAAGTACAACATATTACAAAAATTGTGGCTGCCAAAAAGGGTCACCACCATAATGTGATAGTAGGGGCAATAAATAAAAAAATCCTATGTTGCATGGGGACCCGTCCCCCCCAAAAAAACCCGCCTACTCGCCGTCCCCATGTTTCGGGGACTTGGGAACCCTTAGGAAACTTACCCAAATTGCTGGGGACTCCATTTGGGACTTGGGGGCTTGCTGGCCGTCCCCAAGACGTTCCGGACAGATTTCAGGGACGTTCCGAACAGACTTTGAGCATGTTCTGGGCAGATTTCAGGGATTTTTTGGGCAGATTTTGGGGATATTCCGAGCATATATCTTCAGTCTTGACAATCATGGAAATTGATGATTGGACAATAAGATCATTTTTCCCATCTATTTTTTTGTATTGCATTGAATCTAAATCTGTTGTAAACGCTGCAGCTCAAAACATGGGTTTGGATTTGGGTTTTTGGTGATTTAAATATTGTATTTTCAGCAGCAAGGTTACAACAAACAAAACTTCCATGTCAAAAAAACGAGAAATGCAACATTTCAAAGGGCTGATCCTTGTGGTTATTGCTCTTGTTCTTCTTATTTTTCTGGTCATCTTAGCTTTTACATGTTGTACATGGGTTTCCAGGGGTCATTCAATTATAGTGCTTCCACCATCCCAACCTCAAGCATTGTGAAAACAATCAGATAGTAGTGAATTTGATTGGTACTAAATGTTTGAATAAATTCCTATTCAATCACCTTATTAATCTGAAATATGAATTTAATCTCTTTACATAACCAAAGTGTTTTATAGTGTTTTTCAATACTGCCATAAAAATCTGCAAAACCTATTGAAGGGAATGTATTTTAAGTTTTAACATAATCGTCATTAACAAGAAATATGAGGAAGAAAAACTGCTATAGAGACATTTCTCACTTAAGTTTCTTAAAGCTAAACTGCATTTTTCTCTTGTCTAGCAGCCAATAATGAAATGACACTCGACCCTTTTTTTAAATTGCTTAAGCTTTTTCAGAATTGGCAAGTGTAAGGGTTGTGCATAATATTGTATAGTATAGCTTGTTATGCTTACAAGCTTCAACCAACTACAAATGTTTATGGTGAATTTTAATTTTTTAATATATATATATATATATATATATTATTGCCGTCCCCTGAAAAATTTGGGGGTGCTCTCTATTTGGGGGTTCTCTCTAGCCGTCCCGGGGACGCGTCCCCCCGTCCCCTGAAAAATTTGGGGGTGCGCTCTAGCCGTCCCGGGGATGCGTCCCCCCGTCTCTGCTGTTCCCCCGTCCCAAAAACCAATGCAACATAGAAAAAATCCTATGAACATAAATGCCTAAACCTTACTATTAGCAAATCAAAATTGGTTGTAGACCCACCAAAAGGTTTAGCTATACAAAATCTTAAGGTTTGCAGTTAAAAGAGTGAGACTTATTGAATCTTAAAGAAACAACGAAGATCCATGTGCCTGAAACCACCATTGTTGCATAAGTTAGAGAGTCATCATTAGGATTGATAGGCCAACTTGGAAAATTGGAAGGTTTGTCTACCAGTGGGGATCCCAACCATTATTATCATCCTCTTGAGGCTTGGGCAATGTAATGTAGTGGAACTTGTTGTCATTGTGGTATCCATGCAGTCAACTCTTGTGCTTTTCTTGTTGTTCCTTTGCTTGTTTTCCTACACGGTATCATGGTTGATGCTTGTCAAACCCTTGATGTGAATGTTGAGGTGGTGTAGGGGACTCAGTTGGGGAGGGGTCTGATGGGATCCTTGTGATCATGCATAATGCCCTACTCCAATATTCAAGCAGCTATTCTTGGATAGTAACCTTATGCTAATAAGTTGTGTCCGAGGGGCTTTGTTTTTGTCAAAATCACTCAAGACTTGCACCTAGCCTTTCTCGTTTATTGCCCAGGATAAAATACCTAGGCTCAATTACCTATTAGAACACAATAAATTGGCTGCATTGGCATGCAACATATTCTTGGGGGTTTGACGAAAACTCACTTGATTTACCACTTGACTTCTTGAATTGAATTAAATATTGTTACGCATTTCTAAAGATGAAATGGAATTTTAATTGTATCTATGCTAAATAGAAATTGATAGTCCATGACTATTTGTCACCCAACAGAACGATCTTACAAGTAAGTAGGCAAGTAGAAATGAAATGCAATGAAATTTTATTAATTTCCACTCATGACAAAAGAAAGGTCAATGTGAGTCATGGGTAGGATCAATACAAATAGCAAAATAAAGAGTTCCTAGTGCATCTCCTAAAAGAATAACAAATCTAAGTGGACAACAATGTAGGAAGATAAAAAAGGGGAAAATGGGTTTAACCAATAAAGCCAACAATGTACAATGTATAAGAGAATAGTGAAGAAGAATAGGAACACATTGAGGAATGGGGACTAGTCTTATTCTAGGCAATTGGAAGTGTGTGCAATGTTGTCAATCACAATAAACTCACAAATGACAAACTTGGTGATGTCTTTGAGAAGGTGCCTCGAGTTGAGAGTAAGTTGTTAAATGGGTCAAGGCCACTTCTTCTTTTCAACAAAAGAAATATAATTCTTGGGTGTCTCGACCATTCCACAAAAGGCATTGAAGGGCAAGGCCATGCCTAAATAACATAGTTTTCAACCAATAACACAACCACAATGGTGTGACAATCATGCAAAAACGACTTTCTTCAGAGCTAGGGGAATATTTTGCTAATTGTTTGTATAGCCATGTCTCCTTTGAGTAAAGTCTTTAAATTTGGTTTAATCTTACATGTAGGGGCAATATTGGGTAGAGCCATGTTACTTGTTGGATAAATGACTTGGTTCGAGTTCGAGTGCGATTTCAACAACCTTGAAGGTCAACAAAAAATCAACAGTGAAAAGTTTAGTAATAAAATTCAACTTTAAGTTCGACAGAGTATAAAATTCGATAATTAAAATATATATGTAATTATTTATATAAATATATAAGTGATAATTAATCTAATACATTAATTATTTATAAAGTTACTTAATACACACGCACGCACACACACACAACTATTATTTATATATACATTAGTTAATTTTGGTGATTTAAAATTAATTTATAAGGTTATAACTATAGGATTAAAGAATTATATTAGACATTAAAATTTAATACTTAACTATTACTTACATATACATTAATTAATTTTATTGATTTAAAGTTATTTATAAGGTTATGGCTATCGGTTCTAATTGAATGTGTGTATAATTTATTATAATGGCTCTTTGGAAAATGCCCGATAATCAAGAGTCGAAATCTATTTTGTTGCGTGGGTTTTTGGTTTGGTTCTTTGGTTCTTTGCTTCTTCCTAAAGAAAGCTAGCCGCCTTGATTTTGGATCCCCTCTCCTTGACTTGTTATCTCCTTGTTGACTTTTATGATTTAACAATTAATATTTTATGCTACAAAATATTATTTGTTTAATTATTTATTTATTTAATTATTAGGGTTTAAAACCTAACCCTAAAAGTTAGGACTAAATAAACTAGCCCTAACCTACCCACCAAAACTATAAATTAGAGTGATCTATCCTCACTCATTACACTCACTCTCTCTCCTAGCCGAGATTTTGGTCTGAGGTTTTTGCGGCCCCTATTGTTCAGTTGCTAAGTGGCTGTGGCCCCCTCTATGACAGATTTTTTGGTGTGTTAAGGTTTGCTCAGCCACCGTGGGCTTACCCTCTCCAGTCTCCTGCTGCCACTGACCCTAAGGGTACTTTTCAGCCAGCCGCAGGCCTCTCTCTAGTTGCTGTTTGAAGTCTCTGGTTGCTATTGCTGGTGCCGCCTTTGCTGTTAGGTGTTTTTGTTGCTGATGCTCTTGCTGGTACAGCCTTCTCCTGCTGGTACAGCCTYCTCYTGCTGGTACACCCATGTTTTGCGGGTGACTGTCTTGCTGCCCTGTGTGCRTTGTCACTGTTCTGGAACTTYTGTAACAGTCTTTTTGTGGACTGTAAGAGTTAAGGYTGCTTGGGTTTTTCTTTCCAGCCCTAGTTTGAACAAGAGCTTTGCATTCAGTCCTATTACTTGACAGTGGCATGGTCTCTTGCTGTTTTCTGGTCCACTACCCTTAAAGGTTCTTCTTGGCAATTTTGTTCCAAGGATCATGATGAGATCTACCCTGAGGGTTTGATCAATGATCCCTTAAAGATTTTTCTGAGCATATATCTAAGAGGATAACATCAACATATCAGGTAAATTTGTTCTTTGTTTGGCTAAGGTAATTCTCAGATTTATGTTATGATTTCTGCTATTAGATTTTACATCAGAATTTTTAAATGTGTTGCTGATCCAGAATTACAGTAGCAAATAAATAGAAATTTAATAAGATTATTTCTGTTCCTAGCTA
Organism: Picea sitchensis; assembly: GCA_010110895.2. Classification (NCBI taxonomy): domain Eukaryota; kingdom Viridiplantae; phylum Streptophyta; class Pinopsida; order Pinales; family Pinaceae; genus Picea; species Picea sitchensis. Next base: position 17,760 of record SNQJ01S0065810.1, on the reverse strand, counting down.
GTGTATAAAATTGCCCTTAAATTCTAACAGATACCATGTTAGAAAATAAAGAGAGCAAGGATCAACAACCGTTTAAGCTTCCTATGAGCATGCACTATTGACATACCCAAATCAAGAGAAGAAAATACAAGATACAAAAGCACCAAGATTTATAGTGGTAAAATCCTAAAATGTGTAAGGGAAACATCCACTGTCAAAGATGAATTGCTTCATTAATCTCCAAACCAATGTTATCAGAATCCAAACCAGAGCCAAAATTGTTCGAGGGTCAGACCGGCACTGGATCAGAATTTGTTGAAAAACCGGGTTGAAGAAACGGCCCAATGAGGGTCGAAAGAGGGCCAGTTCGGATCGGAACTGATTGGTTCAGAATGAAGCCAGCAAAACAACCAAGTTCAGAAACTGGTTTGGACATTGAAGAGAGAGGACCTGTCTGGACTGATCACTTCATTAATATCGAAATTAGTGGTATCAGAAACATTACTGGAACCAAAATCGGTCGACGGTTAGACTGGGATTGGACTGGAACCTACTCAATTTGGGTTGAAAGAGGGCCGGTCCAGATCAGAAATAGTCCGAACCAACCGGTTCAAGTTGGAACCAGTGAAATGGTAACTGGTTCAGACCTGCAAAGGGAAGACCAATCCGAATTGGTCAATTCCAATAGCATTGCTCTAAACATTACAGTAAGCTTCCAAGACTCCTCAAGCATAGAGCTTTATGACACACTTGATCTCATTGATTGTCCACATCAATGAATGAATAAAGACTTCAAAACCCCATCAATATATAGGCCTCAATAGTGAGAAGGGCRGTTCACATAATGAATGTGGGACAAATAAAAAATCACCTACCAAGTAACTTGGCCGCCTATATCAAAGAAWKAGGAGCTAGCCTATTTTAAGTAACAAGAGCCACATAGGATTCTCCATAAGGCCCACAACATGGGGATTAATGGACTCTAACAAATCTAATGATGCCCCATTACATGTACACTAGGGGAACGAATACACATACATAAGAAGATGTCATTACATTAACAGTAATGACCATGCCACATTTCGCTCAAGTGAAAAGGAGCAACAGAGTCAACATCCCCCAACAGGTCGGATTTCCCAAAAGTATTTCTGTACAAAATATGTTGCTAAGTAATCCATACCAGCTATCCACATTCTTTAGCACACTAACGGCTCCAGAAAATGTGATGGATGGTTTCTATGCTAATGTGATGTGCCTGTACATTTAGCTATAATTACTATTTCATTACAACAAAACATAATCAATTATCATTAAACATTAAGAAGATCATATATATTAGTGTGTGTTAGGAAACAATTATATTAATTATGGCCCCAGCCCTTCAATATTACAATATTCATAATACATATATCCAAAGCCCATTTTCCTTCCTTCAGTAAGTCCCGAGAAAACTATTCATTTGCTAACGAGTGTCAGGAAGTCACATTGCAGAAAAACAAATGATGTCTTAACAGCCATAAATAAAACGGCTATTTATCTGAAAGAGATAGTGAAGGTAAGGTCTTTATCTGAAAGAACTCAGTTAAAACCGTCATATGCATGATTCTTGTCTTTTTTAAATTCTTCTCTGCATAAGCTGCTTTTGGAAGTTGTTCCCATCTGCTGGGTAAATAATTAATATTTTTTTAATGCTGTCACGGAACTCATGCTATTTATTTCCCAAGGCAACTATAGGAAGTTTATTTTGTCATATTTTATGTTTTGTGCACCTTCTGATCTAATTTGTATTCAGAGACATGTTAGAGATTTTTGCTGGAAGAAATTCACAATTGGTTGTCTTGCAGATCCGGGAGGCACAGCTAGCACAATACAACTATATTTTAGTTGTTGGTGAAGAGGAAGCAAACACTGGACAGGTTTTTTCCCCTGGATTTACTTGAAAATTAAAATAGATTGGCATAAAATCAAATATTGTTCATATAATTTAGTATTTGGTTCTGCAATCATTTGTGAGCGGTGAGCTACAGTATAAGTTCTTTTCCAAGCTAGTGTCTTTTCTCTGTATCATCACAGTAATGAGATGATGGCAAGTTACCTACTTTTGAATTATTTACAGATTTATCTAATCCATTTATTATTGATGGTAAAAAGTGAACGTATCCTATGCTCTTTAATTTTTTAATTTTATTTTTGGTTAAATTTCATTCCTGCTCGTGTTTAGAAAAGGAAATGTGAGAAAATAACTTTTAATTTACAGAACTGAAAGAATAGAACAAAATGAGGATCGAGTTTGAGGTTCTGCTGCTTTTACTCATGCAATATAAATTTGGATTTTCACTTTTGCAAGGACTTACTAGTGCGCTTTCAAGATTCCTACATTTTTATAGGTTCTGCTGGAGCTTGTATATCCTGAGTTATCCTGAGATGAGTGTGTTGTCCAATAGTGACCGATATGTGAGCTACAGTATATGCGTGTTTGTCTGTTAATATGTGATGTGCTTGGTTGCAGGTAAGTGTTCGCATCCGAGATAAATCGGCACATGAAGTAAGGAGCATGGATGAGCTTCTTAAATTGTTTAGAGAAGAGATTGAAGCATTTCATTAACTTAAGGTAGGCTAAGGAGCTTAGAAAATTATAGTTTTGCAGAATTAAAACTCTCCCCGGTCTTTATTTCTCAAGTGTTTTTGTTACCCGTAATTGGAAAGAACATTATTCTAATTCATATTTGGAAGTGGAGATAGGCATAATGTAGTGTAAAAACCTGTGTTCTCTGATCAGGAAATGTACATCAAGGTTCAGGATTTGAACTGAACCAAGTCAAAGTTCATATTGATCAAATTTTGTGTATTGATGAGTAAGAAATATAATAATTATTTTGGGACATTTTTTCTATGAAGTGGCTAATAAGGGAAACAATTCTCGTTTATACTTGTTGCTCCAATTTGTGTTTTTCTTTTCCTGCTGAGAACCCCAAAATCATTGATTTTCAAATTCGGCTGTATGTAATATGAGAACATAAAACTGTAGGCTTTCTAACAATAGTATCCTTGATTTTCCAACTGGAGCACAAGAATTTGCAGTTACTGGAAGTTTTTTTGGAGTTTAAATTGACCAGCATTACATATCTGGGCCTTGGAAAATATTCATAAGGGAAATTTTTAAAAATTATATATGAAAAGTTTTCGACACTTCAGCGCCAATGATCATATCGGCATCCATCTTAGGCTTAAATCCGTCAGAGAATTCCTTATGAAAAATAGCATGATTTAAACTAAGTGTTGAATCTGAAAAATGCTAGCGCTGGCCATAAATTTGTCCTTAATCTTGATGGAAAATTTGCTTCCCCTTGTTGTCTTTGTTAAAATGTGACAACAATCAATTAAAATGAAATGTAAAACTAAAATTTACTTATGTAAATATTGTAGATTTTTAATGACAAAAATCAGTGAACTGAAATTTCTGTCAAACACTTAGCAACCTAGAGATAACTGTCTTCATAAACTTTCGAAATGTCCCATATTAAAAAATTACCATAAGCAGAAATACACATTGCTAAGCAAAAACGCAGCGGAAAACCCAACGAGAGAGATATATATTATTCAACTTTCAGGAAAGTACAGTACAACAACAAATACACATTTCCAACCAAGAAAAATACCTCACAACCACAACAAAACAGTCCCAAAAATTCTGCCTTGGAAAACATGCCAAAATCTGTACAGCTGTACGGATTTCTCTTTTTCTGTGCCTCAAAAAACGTGTCCAATTGTGTGTTGTACAGTCTAGCAGCAGCAAGAAAAACCCAGAAATCTGCCTCTATTTTTGTGCCAAAAGGTGCCTCGAAAACCATGCCCTTCATGTTGTACAGACTGTATGGATCCATACAGTAAAATCTTGCACAGAAAAAACGTCTTGGGATTTGTACATTCTTTCTCCTTGGGAAATGTGCCCTCCAAACTGCTCGCTTTCCTCTCTCAAGCTTACTCAGAAAAATCTCACTCAACTCCTCTCGTCTTCTCGATGTGTCTTGCACACTACCCAATGCATTCTTTTATAAATATGAAAATAACATTTTCCCTCCAAAGTGTCTTTTCACCTTCCCCAACCCTAAATCCAAAGGCCAAGATTAGATTTTGTCTTTTTCAAGATCAAGGGTCATGATCCATTCCCTCCAAAATGAATCACTTAAACTATTAAAGTGATTTCACTTTATTACATAAGTGCTTTATGAAAATAAAGTCACTTTAAAATTAGAAGGTGCACTTTATTAAAATGTCACTTTAATAAAAGAACCACTTAAAACAACTTTATAAAAACCTATTACAAAGTTAAGTGCCTGGTAGTGTAAACATAAGGTAACATTTGCATACAAGACAAAACATGCAAAGTACCTCTCGAGCTAAAAAGCTAACAAATATTTGGTAACAATGGTTTACAAAACTGGTGGAAGTTTTCATAACGGGTGGTAGTTCTTGTAATTATGTAATGATTCCAAGATTCATATATATCTATGAAGCCCAAAAGATGTATTATGTTGCAAGCTTGATTGTAATCCTATCTTGAATAATAAATATATCGATATCTTACCTCATGGATGTTTCCTTGACACATCGTCATAGTTTTACCTTGTAAATTTCATGTGTTATCTGAGTTATTGCTTTGTCTTTCTTGTCATTTTTCTTAAATACCAACAAGTGGTATTAGAACAAAGGTGAAGACAATTTGGTTGGTGGAGGAAGGGGTGAGTGTGTCTATGACACAAAGCACTGGTCAAAGAAAGAGGAGGAGCGACAGAGTAGAAACCCTAGTTGCCAAAATCTTAGCCACCATTCGAATTTGAGTAGAGCCCGACCCTAGCCATCATTCGAGTTTGAGTTGAGCTCGAGAACACGTGGAGAAGAATGTTGTAAAAGGAGTTTGTTGGTTTGTTGAACATGTGCATAGAAGCCGTGAAAGGGAGTCCGCAGAGAAGTTTGGTTATTGGTGTTGGGGTCCTATAATTATAGGCGCATCGATTCTTCGACTGTGATTTGGCGTTTCTCTCGTGATGACGAAGTCCTGGCTCAGGTGATTCCGCTTCCTCCCTCCATTCTTGTCGCTCAATCCCCTATCACCCTATTGCATCCTTCATCCACGCTGCACCCTCACTCCCTTATCCTGTTGCCCCATTGACTACTTTTTCCGCCTTCCATCCCTGCATAAATAGACTTAGGATAAACAAAAATAGCAATAAAGTTAGTATAGGTTAAAATTAATTAATAAACAACTAGTTTAATAATTGATTAATTATTAATTAATTAAGTTAAAAAATTAGTTTAATAACTAGGTTAGTTGTTATTAATTAGTGTTAAATAAAACATATCATAATAAACTTACATAATAGCATTTAATTAAATATAAAAATAAAATACTTAACAAAAAGAAAATGCAAAAAACAATATAAAAATACAAAACATATAAAACATTTAATAAAATACATAAAAACATAAAACAAATAAATTATATTAAAAACAAAAACAAACAATAAAAAAAGTAATAAAACAATACACAAAATAAAACATTAAAAAACCAACGTAACACATAACAAACATATCAAAAATATTAAAAAACAAACAAAACAAATTTAAACTATCCTAAGTCTACCCGACTCACCCCCACCTCACGTCATACTCCACTTCCCCTCACCCACCTCACATCACCTTCCACTCACCCCCACCTCACGTCACATTCCACTCAACCCCCCTCATACCTCACCCCTACGTCATACTCCACTCACCCATCCCCCTCACGTCACCTTCCCTTCACACTCCCGCCCACACCTTTCTCCATGTGCTTTCATACACCCCATACCCTCCATTCAAATCATAAAATTTAATCCACGGCCCATAATTT
>SNQJ01S0065809.1:0-25594 GCA_010110895.2 Picea sitchensis | reverse complement strand
CATGTATTCAAAGATAGGTATTCATCTACTGTAACATAAGATTCATATCTAAACACTAGCTATGGAATTCATTTACTTAGTGTTGTTCTACACTTCTTTCCTTAGTGTACAATGTTATTTCCTTTATCATTTAGCATGTTCATCATGAATTCATTAAAGTAAATGTAACCATAAATACTGCAAACATTCATACATAACACATATATACTGTGGTTCACCCCCCTCCCGGGGATACATCCACAAAGATTTATCGCTTCAACTCTTTATTATTATTCATGCAAAATCTAGTGTTGCGCACTTTACATCTCTTCCTCCATTACAGATGATCTCCACAGATCTCAACAGTGCTCACAAAACTAAGAACTTCTCACCAATCCACTGTCTGATTGACTCAAAATGGCTAACTCACTAACTCAAAAATAACAATCTCTAACCTTTTACAGTCCTAATACATTCTACTTATACAAAAATGGGACAAAGCCCTTACAAAAACCTAACCCTAAGTAGATTAGGTTTTTTCCACTTTTCAACTGCTCAATCTCAGCTGGTCCTTGATCCAACTATTATCCAAATCGACGCTTGTCTACTTTCCAACTGTTCCATAGTAGTTTGTCCACTTTTGTAACTTCTTTTCTCGACGCTGCTTTTCCTCTATTTCCAGTGCTTATTTTCTTCCAATTCCGACGCACTCCTCACTTTCCAGCGTGCTCCTCATTTTTCGGCATTGTCTTAATTCTTTCTCAGAATTGGCCTATGCCAACAAGCCCCCAACACTGGCATTGTGACTTGTCTTGAGTCACTCATGGACTCCTGAATCTTTCATTGTCTATGGCAGTGATTCATACATCTCTACTATATGTTGACATTGCTCCTGAGCCTGGTTGCTCTTCTCCGCCATGGCTTCTACCATCTACGCGGTGACTGGAGGATTTAGTATATCTACTCCCTCCAAGCCTATCTATTCCACCCTTGTATTTGTTGCGTTGATATCCATGACCAAATTCTCAACCTTATCCTGCAGAGGCTCCAACTGAGCTTGTCGTGCAATTTTATGCACTTGCACTGCTTTCTCCTCTGCTTATAGGCTCTTCATCTCTGCAGTTGTCTTAATATTTTCTGGTAGTGACATTCTCTTCTGTTGTTGTTTTAACTCTACCATTACTGCATGTACTTTATCTTCCCTTCCTTGCAGGTCTTGTAAGCTCCCATCTTCTAAGATCTTTGTCCACAACTGGCCACTTTTTCCCAACAATTATGTCATCCTATGTATGGTCTATGTTATACTCTCCACGGATTCTATTGCATCTTGCTCTCGCTACACTCTTACTTCTAGAGAAGTAATGGGTACTGCGCATTCCTCCAGATCCTTTATATGGTCCTTGTACTGCTCCAGGGCCTGTGCTATTTTCCTCATATTCTCTTCACAAGATACTTCCTCTGGCCCTATGCTATCTGGGATGGTTTGAAATACTTCACTAATTTACTTGTCCATCTCCTCTACCTTTTGTTGCGCTATCTTCTTTTCCTGCCCTTCTTGGCTAATTTTTTCCTTTAGTGTGATGTTCTCCTCCTACGCTATTTGTAAGTTTTTTACATTAGACCTTTCCCTAGACTAAATTTCTTGCATGACGCTAATCTGTAATTTATACAATGCCTTTGTCAGGATCTTTGGAAATGCCAAGTCCAATGTCTCAATTTCCTTCAGGGGCTTCTATGTTGCCTCCTCATTGATGAACAACATCTCATGGGTTATGATAAAATTGGCTCTCCCTTGCGCTGTGATTTTCATTGTCTCTCCAACATGCATTCATTCCCTAATTTGTGCTGGTTTGGCTTTTGATGGCTTCTCTTCCCTGATACTGAACTGGTCAAGCGCAGTTTTTACTTCCTGTACTTGCTCCAAAATCGAAGCCCTATGATTCTCAACATTCTCCCACACCTCAGATAGTTGATCTTCGACTGTTGTGGCCACCAGTTCAATGCCATCCACTATCAGTGATGTCTGTAGTGGTGTTCCGTGGGCCTTCACTTTCTTCCTGGAGCCACTTGATTTCTCCCCTGTCCTCTTGCTTTGGGTATCTGATGGATCAGATGCCTCTGTAATCTGTATATCCATGCATGTCTCCTTCCCTATTTCTTCCTCCACAGGTATATCCTGTGGCTCTATTATTACTTCTTATGTGCGCACCTATTCTGTTGTATCTCTTGGTGCTTGCTCTGTGCATGATGGATCCCATGTAGAAACACCCTATGGTTTCCTCTACATCCTGCTTTTATTTTGGATTGGTTTGCTTCCCTCCACTGGACATGTTGTTGTCTTCTTCTTCTTGTTGGTGCCATTTCTGCCTATCTATTGCACGAGGACTGGTCTGTCTTGTGTCCCAATTTGTACTGTGGGCACTGTTTTTGGAATTAGTGTCACTTTCCATTCCTTAATCCATTCCTAGACCTCCATTTGTATATCCCGCGTTGTCACGCAGTAGCTCAATTGTAACCACTCCTTAGCTAAGTCCCTCTTCACCTACAACCACATTCTATGGCATGTTTTCTGAAATTTTGCTATCTGTCCAAATTCTTGGACAGTCTCTGGTGAGATCCTCCAGGTACTGACTACTAGCTCCTAGATATTTGATAAGTACCGCGCAAAAGTGTCACTATTTTCCTTCTTTATTTTTGGGTCTATTGTGCTTCTAAAACAAGTGTAGCGGACTATGCCACACTTTCCTATCCTCTCTATGTACTTGTTGTACACCGGTTCTTTCCACCCTATCAATGCAATGAGGATAAGTAACCACAAGTAGTGGAAATTAGAGCCCCAATCCTGTGTGTCTTTGCAGTCTTCCAGGAATGAATTGAGAAAGTATGGGGCCCAACTCATCAAGCTCCCCATTGCACATTGCACTACAGCTGATACCACTCCTACTAGCACTTCTTCTTTCATACACTTGTGCATCAACTTGCACCCTAACAACCTTGTGGCAAATCTTTTCATGAGATCATTGATGTCACTAATCTGGATCTCCCTACTCCCTTTGTCCGTGCCATATTTTTCCTTAATCTCATTGAAGATGGCATTTTCCTTTGTCTTATCTTTGAGGTATTACTCTAGCTTCTCCCCATCTATGGGTAGCCCAGTGATAGTTGCGATCAAATCCACGTTGACAGGCACTAGCCTATCCATCCACAAAATTCCTCCATCCACCTTTGCTAGGAGTTGTTTCACACATCCATTGATGTGTTTCCCATGCCCAAAATGTGGCATATCTAACAGGTTCATGATCCACGTGTTGTAAATTCCTAAAATACACTGTGCAGGTTCCAACAATGGTGCACCTGATGGGCCCTCTCCTTTGCATTCCATGTAATTTTGTTGTGCCAAATCCGGGAATTTGATGGCATATGTGACACCATGATCTGAGTATTTCATGGTGTTTACTCCTCCTACCATTTCATCATCATCCTTTACTCCCTATGGTATTTGTGGCATCACTATTTCCAACTCCACCTATGTGCATTGTACACCTTGCACACTGCTTTCAACTTGCTTTTTCTTCTTCTCTTGTGGGGACGATGCCTCAACATTTGGTATGCCCTCGTGCTCTATTTCTTTCTCTTCTTCTAGCTCTAGGCCCTATTGTACTTAACATGTGGCTTATTCTTCTTATTGTGGCCCTTTCCCTCACGACATGTCGGATTCTGTCCTTTCTACGTCTTCCTCAGGTTTCCTGATCTCCTGTGCTGGGTTTTGTTCCTCCTCTATGTGTGTGGTAGTAGGCTCATAATCTGGCATGTGAATTTTGTTGACATCCACGATTGTTGGCATGTCCTCTGTCCCTGTTTGCACCACCTGAGCATTGGGTCTTATGTTTCCTCTAACCCTACTCGACTCTCCAACTCTTGGTGGAGACATGTTTCTAGAATCCAGATTGTTGTGCTATAGATCTCGACCTACTATCAAGAATCCTTACTCTCAGCTCAGAGATCGCTCCTTTTTATTCTCCTTAGCAAAAAAGAAAGACAAATGATCACATTTCCCCCCTTTTCTAACTTTATAGTGGAACTGTGTACTGACATCTGTTCTGCACTAATAATTTTTACTTTTTCATTTTTTCCTACGCACTGTACTTTTCTACCTGTTAACTAATTTCCAGCGCGCAGTGTCTTCAACATTGGTTTTTCTGCAGCACACTGTTAATTCTAACAATTCTAAAAACCTTCTAAATTCACCTATCTTTTTGTCTTTTTGTTACGTTTCCTCTTTTTATGTCTTTTTGTCTTTTTCTTCTAGCATCTACTATATACAATATGTACACTCATACCTTTTCTCTCTATTTTTACCTCATGGTGTTAGGTCGACTGTCTTTATACAACTTCAATTGACTTCCATTCACCAGTCCTCTAAGATACGTCCCTTCAAGATCTTTCAATTGCACAACACATCCATTTGTGATGGCCTCTACCTGATAAGGCCCTAACCAGTGCATTTTGAACTTCCTTGGGTGTTCTAGATATCTTTTTTCATAGAGGATAACTAGATCACCTTCCTTAAAGATTTTCTTATTTATGTGCCTATCATGCCAAGATTTGTCCTTCACTTTCTGTACTTCCTGGTGAAATCCTCCTAAAATTTTGTCTTCTTCCAGCTCCATCAGTTGATCCAATATTTCCCGTGCAACCCCTTCTTCTGTCATATTGGTGATTGCTACAATGTGCAGAATAGGTACTAAATAATCCAATGGAACCACTGCTTCCTGCCCATACACCATTCTTAATGGTGTCTGTCCTTTAAGATTCTTGCATGTAGTCCTGTAATCCCATAACACTGCTAATACCTTCAAATCCCAATCATCCCTATTCACATTGAAAATATTTTTCAATGCATTTTCTATAATCTTGTTAAAAGCTTCTACTGTACCATTTTACTGGGGATGGTAAGGTGTTCTCTTCTGATGATGTATCTCAAATTCTTCTGTCAAATCTCTGATTTTACTGTTAATAAAATGAGTTCCCTAATCACTCAACAAAATTATGGGACATCCAAATATGGTCACCATGTTCTCAAAGAGAAACCGCACTGCATTTTCTGCACTGCAATCCTTCACTGGGGTTGCTTCTGCCCATCTAGTTAAGTATTCTATCGTAGTAATGATGTATCTAGATCCTGATCTCTTTGCTGGTGGGTTAATGGGTCCAATGAAATACACAACCCATTTATCAAATATTTGTAAAGTTACTTGGGGTAGAAGTGGCATTTCATCCCTTCTAGATGGTTTTCCCACCCTCTAACAGACATCACAGGTATGACAGTATTCCTTTGCATCCTTATGCACTGTAGGCCACCATAATCCTGTGCACAACACCTTCTATGATGTAGTCTTTCCTGCATAGTTCCCTCCAGCTATTCCTTCATGTGCTTCTACTAACACCATGGAGCGTTCATGTTCCATCACACATCTTCTCATGATTCCATCTGCCCCTAACTTGTATAAATGACCTGTAATCAGTTGATAGTCTACAATGCACACCACCAACTTTTTTTTCTGCATGATAGTAAATTCCTTGGGAGCCATCCTTGTGCTAAAAAATCCAACAATGTCAGCAAAATAATCATCATCAATATGTATAGAAAATAAGTTAGCATTAGGAAAATTCTCCTCCAAGTTCTTTGGCTCCTCTCCATTAGTAATTCTTGAGATATGATCTAGTCCTGCATTCAACTTCCATGGTTTTACTATGATTTCAAAATCAAATTCCTGAAACAATAATAACCATCTACAAATCCTCTCCCCCAACACTGGTTTGTTAACTAGCTACTTCAGAGAGGAATGATCTATAAACATATTGAAATTTTGACCCAATAGATAATGTATGAACTTATGTAGGGTGTAAACCATATCCATACTTTCTCTTTCTGTAGTATTATAGTTCTGCTCAGACTCAGACAATTTTCTACTAGCAAAAGATATTGGGTGATCAATGTCTCGTTCACTTGGTTGTGCTAAAACTACTCCAAGTGCAATGGATGAAGTGTCCACATGCACATCTAATTCTTTTGTCCAATATGGTATGCTCAGAATTGGTGTTGTCACCATCTTCTCTTTCAATATGTCCAAGCTCTCTTGGCATTCTTAATTCCACTGAAACCTTATGTCTTTCTTCAGTAACTTATCCATAGGCATAGTAATATTTTCATATCCCTTTATGAACTTTCTGTAGTACCCCATGTGGCCCAATGTTTCTCTCAACCGGCGCACTGACTTTGGTGGTGGTAAATTGACAATAACATCAATATTTGCAGGGTCTACCATCAAGCCCTATTTGTATACCATGTGTCCAAGTAGGATGCCAAAGGGTGTAGTGAATATACATTTCTTAATGTTCAATGAAATTTGACATTGCCTACATCTTTCTAACATCAACCTCAAAATTTCTACATGGTCCTTCAACAAACTGAATACTGTTCAATCATCCAGATAAACCTCTAAAAATTTATGTATAAAATCCTTGAATGCAACTACTACTACTCTGGAAAATATTGTTGGTGCATTATTTAAACCAAATGGCATTACTCTGTACTAATATGACCCCCACTCTGTTGCAAATTTGGTTTTGTACCTGTCCTTTGGAGCAATTATGATCTGATGGTATCCTGAAAATCCATCTGTGAAAGAGTATACTTCCTATCCTCCCACATTATCTAGCATCCCATCTGCAAATGGATTATAAAAAGGATCATGCAAGCATGCATCATTTAACTTTCTTAGATCCACATATATCCTAATCCCTCCAGTCTTCTTTTCCTAGACCACCATTGGACTAATCCACTCTGATTCTTCCACAGGCTCTATGATTCCTGATTCTAGCATTCTATCAATTTCTGCCTTCACCTTTTGCTTATAGATGGGGTTTAATCTATATGGTATTTGTCTAACTGGTCTTGCCTCTGGTCTGGGGGTTATCTTGATTTCCCCAAGTTCTCTTGTTACCCCTTTCATTTCTGAAAATGTGGTTGGGAATAAGTCACTATACTCGCGTAGTAATTCAGTTATATTTTCCATTGTCTCACTGTCCCAGTAATCCCCAATGCTAGCTATCTTGGGCTTCTATTCAGTTTCAATATTGACATTTTTAATCTTCATAGGTGTAGTAAAATCTTCTGATTATAACAGGGTTCCCTCCAACCCTCTTTCTCCTTCCCCTTCTACTATTTGTATGTCACATGGGTTTTCCTCTACTTCTTCATCCTTTGCGATCTGATAACAATAGACTAATTGTTCAAGTGTTTCTTTTTTGTAGTCTCTATCTACTATCGTTGTATCTACCCCATACTCTTCAAATATCTTCCCTTTGATCCTCTGTAATGCTATATCCACCCATGGATTCTCACTTTCAAATGCAAAAGTCCTAATAAATTTCTGTTGCACTGCACCCCAACTTGTAGTTTCTCTGTGCAGTTCCTGCTCCTTGTACCAATTACTTGGTATTCATTCTAATATGTGAATAAAATAGTATGTCCATTCCTCTGGTGGTACCAATCTCCAGTTAGTGACACACTCATTTATGTGATGTCTTGGGTTCCCTCTTCCATCATACTTTTGTAAGGTTCTATCCTGCTAACTCCTACCAAATCTTATGTGCATCAGTCGCTTACACTGATACTAGTCATGAATTACCTTCTTATGTGCACCCCACCATCATGCAGGTGTGTACCTTCATGCTATATCCAACACTAATAATCTCTGACTATCCAAAACATTTGATTCGAACTATGTTAAGAATTTTTCTAAATTGTCCTCTTCAGTAAATGTGTGAAACTGTCTTACTTCTGTCCCAACCCATCTTACTGTGCGTGTAACTCTGGCACACATCCTAATAGAGACTTCATGCAATATTTTCTGCCAATTTTCTACTCCTATATCCGAGTCTGACATGTCGCAATTAATACTCCTCCAACTGAGTACTCCATCTGTAGTTGGATTCACATAGTCTTCATCTCTTGCAGTAGTCTTATACAATTGGTTCACATCATCCTCTAGAACACTGTCAGGCACAGGTTCTACATATCTTTCACAATATGAGGGATCTAAAGATGCTACTACCCTAAAGTTCCCAGCTTTGAATATCATCTTCCTAGTCTTTGAATTAATTATGTCTTGATTATCAAAGGCCCAATCAATTCCCAATAGTGTTGGAAATGGTATAGACTCATCCACCATATCCATTACTTCAAAGTTTGTTGTGGTGTGCACACCATCTAGATCCATTGTTATATTCTTTAGTCTCCCTATGGGAATCACAGTCTGCTGGTTTTCTAGCTTCAATTGGATATTGGAATACCCTAGTGTAGGCTCTCCCATTACTTCCAAGTATTCTTTGGAAAAATGTTGTGATGCAGACCCCGTATCCCTATTAAGGGCTACGCGACCTCCCGGTCAGGATCTTCTGGTCCCAGAGCCGAAATGGCTCTTCTGGTTCCAAACTAGAACCCTTCAAACGAACACACAGGTCCCCCAAAAGGCTCAGTTGACTTTTCCAAGCGCCAAGCGTGAGCTCCCACAGCACATGACCAAGAGCCGTGACCGCACTCTTATCTTTCCTTCCTTTCATGAATCGCGATTCGAGGATCCCTGGTTTCTGAAATGCTGAAATGTCTTGGATTTTGATCACTGGCTCACAATAATCCCTGGGATCTACGGTCCACGTCCGGCCTTTATATTTTGCTATTTCACAATTCGGGGTTTGGGATACAAGGACCTCTGTCCTTCCAACTTGCGATACCTGAAATCGTGATGTGGGCCAATGGTCCAGATCTACCTATGATCGATAGTTCAGGTTGGATCGTGATATCGTGACTCGGGGGTTTGAAGTGCAAAGAACTCTGCCTCCCAACTCATGATACCTGAGTTCACGAAATGGACCGACCTCGCTATTTCGCTATTTCGCGATTCGGGGTTTTGGGAGACAAGGACCTTTGTCCTTCCAGCTTGCAATACCTGAAATTGTGATGTGGACCAATGGTCTAGATCTGTCTGTGATCGATGGTTTAGGTCGAATCACAATCTTGCAACTCGGGGGTTTGAAGCACAAAGAACTCTGCCTCCCAGCTCATTATACCCGAGTTCGTGAAATGGACAGACGATCCAGATCTATCTGAGATTGATGGTCACTACTCCTCCCAATATTTGGATGTCAATAACCCTCGCCGCTAACCTCCTTCTAGCTCCACCTTATCCAACGACTTGCGGGGTTTCGACATTTCTCCTCGAGGACTCTCCATTGTCCGTTTAGATATTTGAGATCTCCTCTCCTATATCTACGCAGGGTTAAAGCCTATGCTCCTACCTCGAATCGAACGGTCTGCAGGATTCTCCACCATGATCCAACGCTCGAAGGTGTTCTTCCTCCTAAGATTTTACTCGCTTCGGACTTAGGATATTTTCTAAGTCTTCGAAGACTCGGTCTTCGCTTATTCCAGGGAATGAGTTCCTAGATCTCGATAACACTTTCCGAAGTGTTGTTCCTCCTGATCTTTTACTCGCTTCAGACTTAGAATATTTTCTAATTCTTCGAAGACTCGGTCTTCGCTTCTTCCAGGGAATGAGTTATTGGATCTCGATAACACTTTCCGATGTGTTGTTCCTCCTGAGCTTTGTTTGGTTTAGAATTCGATTTCCTACGCACTTTTTGCGTCTGAGGGATTTCGATAACTCAGATCCATGGTATTTCTCATTTAGAAATTCCTCCTGATTTCCTTATGTTCCTATCTGGCTTGATGCACACCTTGCAGAGATTCCAATGAAGAGAAACAATTGAAACTGGAAAAACTCACAGTTCCATCCACTTGTTCATGAAAACAGAAATGACAGGAAAACACACACAATCCACACACCATACATTTGGATCAATTTTCCTTCTATTATATTCACAAGTTCCCAATGGCTACATAATACATTCAAAATTACAGTAACTCAAAAAAATAGAGATCTCCTGCTAACTCGTAGTTCTCTCTTACAACTAATTTCACTCTATATTACTGCTCTCTCCAACTGGGCATAAAAACTTCTACTTAACTCAAAAAGATTCGGAGGGTTTCCCCTGGCTACTTGCCTACTCTAAAATTCATCCTATGCTATCTTAGTGCAGTTGCATTCCAAAGTCGTAGTGGAAAATACTGCTCTGTTTATGATTTCAAAACTTGCCTCAAAGGGTAAAATTCAGCACTGGTTCAAGCATGCCTCCAAAGGTAAATTTCGGCACTGAGTGAAGGCGGATTTCGAAATCGGCTGCAACTGTCAATGTTGAATTTCTAGAAGAAATCTCATGTGTTGAGTGGTCCTACCTTTGTGCACTTGCCAACGATGCTCCTGCATCATGTTGACATCTGATCCTAAGTATAGTATAACATTTCCCATATTAAAGTCTCCTATATTTGCATTCAATCTGAACTCTCTGCTAGTTATTTTTTTTCTATGGACTTGATTAATCTTCTTTGGTTCTGTTCCTACCCCTTCCTCTATGCTATATTTCTCAAGCATACTTTTAAAAAAATCCATGACATTATTATCATTAATTAATTTAAAGCAAGATTATAGAAAATGCTTTAAGTTACTTACTTTCTCTATTTTCTCTCCTTTGTAAGTATGATCCAAATAATGAGACATATAAAAAATAGGAGTATCATACCTCTGCACAATATTCGATGTGGAGGCTACATTCTGCTTCAGGAACTCCTTCTTTGCTTCCTTGAAAGTTTCCTTCTCCTTCTTTGCATCAAGTTGTTGTTGTGGCTGAGTGTTCTTCTGAATCCAACAATGAGATTCCTTCTTATGATCATGTGAATATGCTTTTGTCTTCACTCCTACTCTAGTCACTATATTGATGTTCCTCTCAGGATCCCTTATTTCTGCAGCAATCCACTGAACATTCTGGTTATTTAGATTCGTCTTCTCCTGGATCTGCATCATTAACTTCAGACATTCTTTTGTCACATGATCTGTTGCGTGAAAATACATACATGTTGCTGCTGGTTGATGGAAATCTCTGGGATAGTGTCCTTGTTATTGTCAATTATGGAAGATAATAGGCCCTCTGCCTCTTCCCATTCCTCCTCTTCCTCTACCTCTGAATCCTCCTTTGATCCCCTTTGTATCCATGTTCTGATACTGTTGTGCCTAATTATACTGTGGGGTTTGCTAAAACTATGGCACTTCTTGGAATTGTTGCATATTGCCAAATTGTGGCCCAGTCTGTCTTGCCATCAACTTAGCCTGAATCCTATATGCATATGAGGTTCTTTGCTTCATTAGCTCCATGGTTCTACAATTTTTTTCTTCATGTCCTGCCGACTTACAAAAGTTATAGAAAGTGCTCTTTGGTTTTGTCTTGTACTTCTGCATCATAAGGAAACTATAAGGATCATGCCCATGTGTCTTGCATATTCACACCAAGGCCCTCATATAGGCAATGGATTTGGAATTCCTACTCCCAAGTACTGCATAAATGTCAGACACTCATTCTTGTGATGTCCCTCTGATCTGCATAGGGTACACCACATTGCTTCTCTTTATCCCTACTTTTATTCTAGTTTAATTGCACTGTCAAGTTCTTCAAGTATTTCTTCAGCTCCTCTATAGCTGGATTTGTCTGATTATATTGATTCTCCTCTAACTACATCGCTGCTTGTAGTGCCTCTTCTTGTTTTTGAAATTTCCGCTGTCTCAATGTATATTTGAAATGTGGTAACATAGAATTTATAAACAACTGTCTGTGTTGCATGTCAAAAATGGGATACTTTAGTTTACCTTTCAATGTATTTAACTTTTGATCGATGTTCCATACAGACTCTCCTAGTTTCTGTCTAACCTCAATCATCCAATTAATGAACTAGTCCTCTGATTTCGGCCTCTAAAACTCAATTATTATTATATGTTTGATCTCTGCTACTGTTCTCGGTGCACCCTGTGGATTTTTTACTACTAGATTCTTGTACCAATCCGGTGCACAGTTTCTGAATGTTATTGCTAGCTGCGCTACTTTTGCTGCCTCATCAGTGATTATTTTCGCTTCCCATATTCGATCACACATGAATAGGTGCTTCTCTAGGTCTTCTTTTCCATCCCCATGGAAATCTGGTAGTCTTGTCGTTGGATCTAAACCTTCCATTGTTGAATGTGTTGTACCTGCTCCATGCGGTACTACTATCTATGTATTGTTGTTCAGACTTGAACTCCCACTAGTATTTCTATTGGTACTTCCACTTGTGCCACTACCTACATTGTTGCTGGTATTTCCACTTGTACCCTTAATTTTATCTTGATCTCTTATATTTCTCTGGATGTCAGTTGTTGGTTTTCTAAATAAATCTTTCTTTACTGATGTGTTAGTTGTACATGGGGTTGTAGGTTCTACATTGATTTGGATCTAGAGAGGGGTACTTTCTTCCTCATTAGATCCCGATCCTCTAGTCTTTATTTCATATGTGGCAAGAAATATTTCTTCAATTTTCACCACAACATGAAGATACTCTACCTCTTCATCATCACTCTCCAAGCCTTCCCTCTCGACTACTACTCTTTTCTTCCTATTGAACTTATACTGGTAGGGTCTTCCACTACGCATCGTTCCTACCTTTTGCATGATTTTCTGGATCTCCTCTTGATCCATCATAATGGGATATTTATTTTTACTTCTCTCTCCTCCATTCATTTCCCCCTCCATCTCAGACCTTCTTCAGTGTTTCCCCTAACTCCCCCATGCACGCAGGGTAGTTTAGTTGTCTGATTCCATGGTTAATACCCCTTTATCATGCAATAATCTTTTGATCGAAGTGTACAATGACCTAATGTACCTTCCCCTTGGACCCTTATGAAACTCTTTCTCTTCTAAACTATAATATTTCGATGTATCTACTGAAAAATTAATGATATACCCCACTACAATGTTGTCTAGCTAGAAATCTACTACGCGTGTGAATTTGTTATTTACCCTCTTCAGCACACGATACTTTGTTCTATCCACTCCACTAATCTAACTCTATTTGTTGGATGGGTATCTTTCAATAGTGATGTCCACTCCTATAATAGCGTGGGAAACTCACTAAGGAAACTCTCGTGTATTTAATTGAATACGTATCTCTCCAAGTACTGTCTTGGTTTAAACCTAGGGCTTATATTATCTTTGTGGGAAAAATCTAGTTCCTAAACTGTCAACCATCTTTCAATCTCCGCTTTCGTGGGATTCCACTCTACAAACATCCCCTTTATTAAACCCTCGCACTATACTACATGATACATCCCTACCGATTTAATCTTCTGAGTTCCAACTGACAGCAAAACCATTGTTGGATGCTTATGGGCTGACCCAGGTTCTAACTACAGGATTACCAACAACCCCTCGACTATCAGTCCTTTTGGATACCAGAAGGAAACACAGTGCACAAAGTGCACTGCGCAGTCTCACCCGATATGGCTTCAATGGGTGGTTGTAGGACTCAGACGTCTGCAACCCTGGGATGGGATGTGTTTCTCTCTCAGAGGCATTAGATATACTCGATGTTAGCCCTCAAACCCTCATTAGATCTTAGTTTAGAATAATAACACTAATATTCCAATAACACTTCATTAACCATTATAGAAACATGTATTCAATGATAGGTATTCATCTACTGTAACATAAGATTCATATCTAAACACTAGCTATGACATTCATTTACTTAGTGTTGTTCTACAGTTCTTTCCTTAGTGGGCAATGTTATTTCCTTGATCATTTAGCATGTTCATCATGAATTCATTAAAGCAAATGTAACCATAAATATTGCAAACATTCCTATATAACACAGATATACCATGGTTCACCCCCCTCCTGGGGCTACATCCACAAAGATTTATCACTTCAACTCTTTATTATTATTCATGCAAAATCTAGTGTTGCACACTGTACATCTATTCCTCCATTACAGGCGATCTCCACAGATCGCAACAGTCCTCACAAAAATGAGAACTTCTCAACAATCCACTATCTGACTGACTCAAAATGGCTAACTCACTAACTCGCCAACAACAATCACTAACCTTTTACAATCCTAATACATTCTACTTATACAAAAATGGGATAAATCCCTTACAAAAACCCTAACTACTTTTCTTAACACTTCTTTTCCTCTGTTTTCAACGTTTCTTTTCTTCCAATTATGATGTGCTCCTCACTTTTCAGCGCGCTCCTCATTTTGCGGCGTTGTCTTAATTCTTTCTCACAATTGGCCTGCGCCAATAGTGATTATATATTTCCCTTTTTCTTATTTTCATTCTCATCCTTTCCTTGATCGGGTGCATTGGACTACTTTGTGATGTCAATCTTCCTTGAAATATTTTCTAGTGGTGATTTGTTTCATGCGTCTGGTCCTTATTTTTGTTCTCTTATCAAACTAGTAGGATTTACCTGATCTTTTCTATTTTCTTGATGGGTCTTTGCTGGCGAGTCAGGATTATTCAATGGTTGTACCTCAGGGTGATTTTGCTCTCATCCTTAAGTGTCTGTACCATTTTCCCCTGCTTGTTCTGATGTGTTTGATACCAGTTAATTTGTTTGATTTTTTTGAATTGCTGGCTAGTGTGAGTTTGGATGTTCTTAATTGTTTTCTTTCTTAGTTGTTCCATTCTGCATATTAGTGTTGATTTCTTTCGAATCTAAGTGATCCCTACTTCTTATGTTTCTTTTATCCAAAATTGTTTCCTCAGATGATATTTGTTGAGGTTTTCTTTTGATTTTCTTTCTTTGCTTCACTAACTTCTTCATTGCTTCTTTTTTTTCAATTATTGGTGTTGGCCTGGGTGGAGGAGATTCTCTTGTAAGGTCAACTCATCCTATGCACGACTTATTTGTAACTGATTTCTTACTGAGGTTAGGTTGACCGAGATTTGATCGACATGTCTCGACTGGGGTCGATCGACCTATACTATGTTCTTGCTACTCATCCATATTTTGTTTCTTTTGTCTTCTTGTCTCAATTTGGTTCTCTAGAGATGCTTTGGTTTTCTTTTCATTTTCACACTTTTCTTTCATGTTTCCTATAGCTTCTTGGAACTATGGGACAACACTTGACTTTAAGATGTTGGTAGTAACTGCTTGATCGTTTTCTATTTGTCGATCCTTCTCATCTAACTTGTTTGTGAAGTCGGTAATTTTCTGTATTGTTTGTGGATTACTGATGTTGAGGGTTGCATTTGATTGAAATGTTTCATGCCACAAAATATTTACATCATCATAAACTATATTAACGTTAACAGGTCGCTTATATTTAATCATTTTTTCTTACTTCTTTCTTTTGGTTGGGGTCTTCTTCACTTGAGGACTCGCTTCTCCATCCAGATTCTAAACAAATGGCTCTATATAATGCATTTCTTCCCTTTCTTCTTCTTTTTCACCATCCGTCAAAGGTGTTATGATGGCAGATTCAAGATTTAGTACATGTGGAAGGATTGTTGTTTGGAACCCTAGTTGTCTATCCATCTCTTGAAATATTTGGTACTTCGTCGGTTGATATACTAACTCCTCAGGTGATGGTTCTCCATTAATTCCATGCCACATTTTGGTGTAGTTGAGCCCTATTTGAATGTGTGCATTGGGCGATAGATCTCATCAAACATGTTGTTGGACTCTCCATTGAAGGGAGATGTTATTGAGATGGTTGACCCAACACTTGAATATTATATTGGATGGTGTTGCCTTTGATGGTTTGGTTACTCTAGGTGTGAAAGCAGTGTAGTTGTTCATAGTTGTAATCTTCTTTAGAGTCAATGCAGGTTCCCTAATGGGGTCAACTCGGCTCATGGAGATCCATATTAGAAGTGTTGGGAATTTGATGGCCTGGCCATACTCTTGATAGTCAACATAGTTGCTTTTGATTAATGCAACTAAATGTTCATCCCAGTCGAACCGTGCTCTCAACTAAAGTATTTGGCCAATTAGTTCTAACATCTTGAGCTTCACATCTGAAGCCCAACCAATAGTGGTAAAGAATATGGAAATTGTAATGCATGTCCAATTGGCATGGGGGTCGCTTACTCTGTTAATTTGCAACCCTTTCAAATTTTTGGCCAATGTTCTACCTGTGAGGGTCTACAACTAGTCATTCGTATTTATGGTTTTAGGCATGGGTGTGACCCCATGTGGTATTCCCATGATCGTGTGGATCATACCTCCCATGATTGCAACTGGGTAGTTGAGCCAAAGGTATCCACTATGATAACGACTTACGAGGAACTTTGTGGATTCCTCTTTCCATTCATCGAATTCTGCAATTTTGGGTGCTCCTAGACAATGGTGGATTTGATATTGCTTGAGGAAATTAGTTTCCTCCCATTGGCTGCTCTCCACTCCCCATGCCATGAAATTTTCCATTGTCGATACCTTTCTATTTCTTCAATTCATGATCCATGAATGTTCTACATTCACACTTGCAATTCTGTTGCACCTGCTTTATATCGAAGTCTTCCTTTGTTCTTGGTTCGACTGGTGAATCTGTTACTTGTCCCCTCATTTTAGGAATATCTGTAATTTCTTTCTTGTTAGATGCGAATTTCTAAATTTCTGTATTTGGGAATGTCGCTTCAACTATGGGGCTTTGCCTTCATGAATGCTCTGGCGTAAATAATAATGAGATGAAGTCATACACTTTGTCCATATTTATAGGTGGGAATTGGGGGGGGGACTTTAATTTATCCATTGGTGACATTAAATTATATGCCTCAACTATAACATCAAATTCATGTTAAAATATGTTTGTATCATCGGTGATATGGTGGTCGATATTCTTCTATTGTTCATTAATTGTATCTTTGTGTTGGCCAACTGTTTCCATGGGATAAGTTTTTTTCTCTCGAGAAATGCACTTGGCTTGGCTGATTCTGATTTGTTTCACATGGTCAAGTCAATTCTTCCAGTCAGTCGAAGTTATGTGATATATGACTGTGTTGGTTTCTTTTTCCCTGTCAATTCGGCTGATGCTTGGTATTTTAAAATTATGCTTGTGTTGCTTGGGATGTTATTGGTTACTTGAATTAATGTTTTGATGCTTATTTGATTGATATTTGTCCCACTTGCTTGTTCTTGTAAAGTTGCATTTGTAATATTCCTGCTTGATTAGATGATGCATTGTTCTTTCGTTGGATCGAGTAGTAAGCTTGTTTAGATAATGGTGCAGGTCTTGATGAGGTATTGAATTTGGTCTTTCTTTCTGCATTTCTTCTCTATTTTCTGGCTGTAAGCTTTGTTCTCTTCTCATTTTTGCATAAATGGATGCCTTGATGGTTTGTAGATATTGTATATCCTATATTTGGTGAATATTTGTTTTTGCCTAACTATGGTAACCAACTTATTAGTTACATTATTTAGTTTTTTCTTAATCTTGCTTAACTTCTCTTTTTGTTTGATTTTTCCCTTTTGATTCCTTTGTTTAGGACCTTTTTTTTCTAAAAAGATTTTAATTTCTTTTGTTGATGCTTGCAAAAGTGCCTCCTCTGATTTGAATTTAAAGTCTTTAACAAAGTTACTTTTGATTACGTTCCATTTGAATGTATGTCCAAACGCTTCTTTGATATTATACCATTTATGTGGTATGTCTGATAATATATTAAGAAACATGTGTGGCCATACTTGTTCGTCTTTGTATCCTACAATTTTCCATTCTTTTTCACATTGTTGAATGTGAGATATTAGCTCGAACCCAGGTTTGAAAGTCAGGATGTTCAGGTTTGTCGATAATTGTTTCCCCCCAAATATTTCGATAAAGTATAAGGTGACATTGTTCCATGTCCGTAGTCGAGGAGCATGCGTTTCCCACCATCATGAGGATTGACCTATGAAGGACTCAACTAGAATTTGAATTCTCCCATATTCTCCGACCGACTTGGAAACTTTGTTGACATGCACAACGGAGAGTTCCTTTCACTGAATTGAAGGGGTTTCCTTGCATTTGTATGAGTTAGAATGAGTGTCAGTTTTTTCTTAAACTTTATTTCTACCACAATAGGTACAACTTGTACATATAAGCATGATTTGGATCTTGTTATTGGTATGGATTCTATTGAACAACATTCTTTTTCTTGGGCTTTGTAATTATCCATTTTCCAGTTGTACAATTCTGTATCTGAATTTTGTCATATTGATAAGGGAGACCGAACTAAGATTTCTCCTTCATTGTTTGGCTTGAAATTATCTCTTTTCTAATTTATTACTTGATATAGTCATCTGGATTCTTGAGCTTCATCCCATGTCTCGTCCCAAGGTTTAACTTCCTTTGGATCCAATGGTATTATAATTTTTCTTCCACTCCCTTTTATTTTGATTCTATCTCTTTCAAGGGAGATTGTATCTCACATATTTCTTCCCCAATGTCTGTCGACTAATGCGGGATATGAAGGGATGCCTTTGACCAAGTTGATTACTTCAAAATTGACTCTAATCAGTATTCCGATTATAGATGTTATTACGCTTTTAAGGGTATCGTTTGGTTCAATGAACCTATGATATGATAGCTTTAGGAAATTCATGGTTGGTTGGAGGAGTGGTTTTTCGAGTCAAATTCACTTTTCCCTTGGGAGTATGTTTACTTGAGATCCCAAATCGACTATGACTTCCTTGATCATGTGTTCATCGATTTCAAGGTCGACTTGTGGTTCGAAGTCATTGGTATGTATTTCTTGAGATAGGTGGCACAAAATTTTAATAGATCTTAGGTCTTCTTTATATTCTCTTAGAATACTCAGTAGGTTGATCAAGTGCCCGACTTGCCTCTTTTCTTTTAGTAGTTTCAGAAATTCATCTAAATCCATATCAGAAATGTTTGTATGTTTTCCCTTGTTCATTTTATCTTGGTCAATATTCTTGAATAATTTCATCGCTTCCCGCATAAGTTTGTCTTGTTGATCTGGATCGGGGTATAAATATCAGTCTCTCCTTTTTCCACTTGTTGGTTCTGGATAAATACCTTCACCATCTTCTGAATGTGTTACCACATGAAGATTTGTCGAATTTAGAATCTCTTGTTTTGGCAATGTGTGCAAGATATTTACATTTCTTTTGTTCATAAATTTTTCTAGTACAATCAGACAGTCCTCTAGGGAGTGATCTCCTACTCCACAAATGTTACAAAACTTGAGATCGGTTCTATCTTTTATGGGACAATCTGGGCTTATATGATAATCTTTCCAACAATTGAAGCAATAATAATGTCCTCTACCAAAATTTCCTTGTCCTCTACCTCGACCTTGATAACCACCTTGACCTCGTCCTATGTATCTGTTTCTATTTGCTTGGTCGACATGCTAGTCGACCATATGTATGTGGTATACTGAATGCATGTTCGGTCTATTATTTATGTTCAAATGTCATTCCTGGGTGGAATGATTATTTTCTGCGCATATACGACACCACTTGGGGCGTGCATTCCTTATATTGTGCGAGAAGTGTCTTGTTGCATGATTTGTCGAGGATTCTCAAATATCACAGTATGTTTTGATCTAGATGTGTTTGACTACTGGGTCTAGCGCATCATTGAACTTGCAGTAATATTTTGTGTGACCCTCACTTTAGAAAATGGTACACTAGAGTTTGTTTCATGCAATCAAAATGTTTTTGATTGATTGTTGTAGCTCGATGAGCTTGTCTTCCAGTCTTTTTTTAGTGATTGTTAAAGACAGGGTGCCTTCATCATCCATTTCAATTCATTGTGATTTTTTCAGTATGTCTTAACATGACCGAAGATCATACATTCGAAGGGTAGTTTTGATATTTTCTAGTAATCCTGCTACATACCATTGTACCAACAGCTTTTCATCGATTTCACAAGGGATTTTACTTAATAAATATTTAAACCTATTATCATATTCTCAAACTGTTTCTCACATATTTTGCTTGATTTCTTTTAGTTTTTGTGCTTCCAAGTGACTATTATCTTGAGTTTTGAAGAACTTGAGGAATATTTGCTTTATATATTCCTTCAAGCATTTTTTATTGTTCGTATAATTCCTAAACCATGTAAGTG
Source organism: Picea sitchensis (assembly GCA_010110895.2). NCBI lineage: Eukaryota > Viridiplantae > Streptophyta > Pinopsida > Pinales > Pinaceae > Picea > Picea sitchensis. The sequence goes on along the minus strand of SNQJ01S0065809.1, from coordinate 5,553 downwards.
TTCTGGCTCAAAGGGAGGCACTGAACTGTGCCATTTTTTTGTCCTCATCGGTTATGTCGGCTACATCCCAAAATTTCTTGCAGACGAATCAATGTCTCTTAGCATCTTCATCACCTTTGTAAATCAAGATATGATTTAGAACCATATTTTATTTCTAGGGTTTCTTCGAAAATGGAATGGTTGTAAGAGTCTATGTCGATATCGATAGAGAGGTTGGATTACTTTCTTGAGTCGGTTTCTGGGTTTTCGACTGGACTAATTCAATTGCTAACTGCATGCATTCTTTGCTTGGGATTTGAGTGTCTGTTTAACAAGATTTATCTAAATATTCGATGAATCGTCCTCTATAGGGTTGTGATGGTTCATTTTCACTATCTGTTGAATTAGAATCTGTTGGAATACTAAGAGCGGGGGGTGAATCAGTATTGCCCTTTTTCAACAATTAGTAGTTTCTTTTATATTTTATTGATTATCACAATAAATCAACAACAAACTTGTATGTAAAATCAATTATATAGATATAATTAACAAGAATTATAAGGTTTCATAATAATCCTTTTTAGAGCACCAACTCTAGGAAACAAAAAATTCGCTTCTTCAGGGCATCATCCCTAGGAAGCACCAACTCCCTTGTCTTTAGGGAACCAACCTCAGGAAGCATGAACTCCCTTAACTTTAGGGTACCAACACCAGGAAGCACCAACTCCCTTAACTTTAGGGAACCAAACCTAGGAAGCACCAACTCCCTTAACTTTACTTAGCAAAGGATATGAATCCTTCCGTGCTCCTCCCTTCCACCCTCACTTCATAAGAATAATTAGTTCTTCTTCTTGGACTCTGCTTCTTTTTGATCTTCTGATCTGGATTCTAGAGATGCTTTCTTCTCACCATTCTTTCTCATTTATATAATCTTTCACCTGGTGTGAGCTATGAAGAATTGTGTTCCTTTGTTTGGACCATCACACCTCTTCATTTTAAATTAAAAATAATCTCTATTATTATTCAAACATTAACGTGAAGGCTTTTAATTTAATGAGAGTTCTTTTCATTAATCGATCACAGATATGGATCGATTTCTTCTAACTTGATCCCATGTCTCTTTATTTTATTCTCAATTTTTGTTGATTAGATCTAAGCTTTCTGATTAGCATTTTAATCTATTGCAAGTGTTGGATTACTTAAGATAAACCAGGACATAGTTCAAATCCTATTTGGTTCAACGTTCCTTCTTGACCGATATAAAATTCTTACTCTATGTGTAAAATTTCACACAGAAAAATCTTCGAGACCTCTATTCCATATGACCACAGGTGGTGACCAAGCGCTAATTGCTCAATGAGATGGAGGGTTCTCGTTTACTTCAGGACTTCATCGTTTCGGGAATCCGGCCTTTGCAGTCTTCCAACTCCCCCGGAGAGAATTCCATTGGAGTTTGTATTAGCACTCCTTTCTTGATAACCTCCACATGTATAGGAGCTAGGATCATGGGCTTAACCATTCCAAGCATTGTTCTGTTATCGCTTTCTTTTTATCTCATTTACCTTATCATGCGATCGATGATGGAACCAAGTCCTTCGATACTCTAGCCTTCGATATTTCTGACCTTTGTAATCTTCCAACTCCCCGGATTAAATTTTGTCGAAGTACGTATTATCTATTCACTCATAGATCAGATGGTTCTGTCTTAATCTGTGGTTGAGTGGATGGTCTGCACAACCTCAACAAGATGTTTTGTTAATGGCCTTCTCATTGTGCGCTTTTAGGATCTCGACCGTGACTCTTCCTTCTTGATGAATAGCCAGATCTTAATTCGGAGCTTCGACACTCTAGGACTGTGGGTTACTAGAAATCTGAGATAGTTCAATCCCTCCGGAGTGTTTACTTACCGAATAAGTCATAAAGCTATGGTGACCGCTTGCTATCAGGTTTTTAGTACACATTATGCTATCCTTCCACTGCGACTGATCTAACAGTCGAGAATGCTCATGGAGTAGATCAACAGTTAGCATTACTTTGTGATTCATGCTTACCTTATCTTTTCATTACATTTGATATAACGATCATGATTCATCCTGGAGCATCTTAGATCAACGACCAACATTAGTTCACAACTTTTCCCTTCAACGCTTTGGGTAGTTGCTGGTAGGAGGAATTGGATATCGTTGAAGGGCATACTCTCAGAGTGACTTGGCTTGCTGATGTCACTATTGACATGGCACTGGATGAGTGGTTTCCATGTGTCACCCTGATTCATGACTTTCGTATACCTAAAGTGCCAACTAGACCTTGACACCTCTCACCATATGAATGCACCATGTGTCCTTACCGAAGTGGTCTTGTTGACATGGGCTATCATGACGTGGGCTCTTACTTTGTGTGTCTCATGTCTTACTTCATGACTTCAGAACTCTGGCCTTCGAGTGAAATTACATGTTCTAAACCGTTTTCCATCGAAGTGGTCAGTGCAGAAGTTGACCGTCTCCTTGTGATCTGACAATTCTCATGTTTTACTCTAGATCAACAGTTGATGTGACTTTGGGGATTCAGCCTTTGTGTAATCTTACCTTTTCTTGGATTCTTTTCACTAGAGTGGTCAGCGTCGGAGTTGACTGCTACTACGCAACTCTGATCTGACGACTATCATATTTCACTCTAGATAAACATTTGTCATGACTTTGGGGCTTCGTAATTTCTTATCCTATCCTTCCACTTTATTTTGATCGGACGATCAATATAACTCTCGAAATGTTTCTCAGATTGGACGACTCATGTCCACTTCAGGGCTTTGTCTTTGGGTAAAATATCTTTTCCTTCGGGTAATTTTATCCGAAGTAGTCAACATCCAATTTGACCATTGTTCCTCCTACATGATCTGACGGTTTAATTTACTCATGAATATTCAATTAGATGGCAACGATTCTCACCTTCTTTACAAAGGTTTCCTTTGTGATCCAATGCTCATATTTACAACCAAATTCTGGATGAACGACTCTAGTTGCTTGATTTTTATAAAGGTTTCCACTTGTAAAAATTCTATTTCTAAAACCTGATCTCCTGTGTGACTTCTCTTATGAGATTTTGGGTTTATACTGCATCCTTTTGACATCAATGAAAATATCGTACCACTATGTCCAACATTCTCCCCCTTTGGCACTGATGGCAACCTTTTTCTTTTTGAAATATTTTTATTTCTGTTGTTTATCAATTTTGAAATAACTTTATTTATGTTGCTTATCAATTTCCTCCCACTTTGACAACAATGGCAGAGGGGATCTTTCTTCGCTCCCCCTATGGAAATGATCCCCCTGACCATGTGCCCCTTATGATATGATTTTTATGATTTTTAATGAGGTTTTTGAATTACTCCTAATTTCTGTCAAAGATTTTTAAAAGTGCTCCTAGAAAAAGGTTTTGTGAATATGTCTGCAATTTGTTCTTTGGTGTCTACATACACTATTTTAACCACTTTTTGGGTAACCTGATCTCTTAGAAAGTGGTATTTAATTGGAATGTGTTTGGTTTTAGAATGAATTACTGGATTTTTAGAGATTCTTATGGCACTAGTGTTATCACAATTAATAGTAATGGGATTATCATATCTTATTTGTAAGTCTTCTAATGTTTGCTTCAACCAAAGAACTTGTGTGCAACATGATGCAACAAAAATGTATTTTTCCTCTGTTGTAGAAAGAGATGTGGATGTTTGTTTCTTTCTTAACCAGGCTACCGAACATTTTCCTAAGAAAATTCTCCTCCATTGGTGCTTTTCCTATCATCTATACTACTGTCCCAATCTACATCAATGTATGCAGTTAGATTGAAGTCTCTATCTTTTGGATACCATAATCCAAGTTCTAGGGTGCCTTTAAGATATTTGAATATTCTCTGTACTGCTTTTAAGTGAGTTTCTTTAGGTGTAGATTGAAATCTCCTCACGAGTCCTACATCCGGCATGATGTCAGGTCTTGTTGTTGTTGAATAATGAAAACTTCCAACCATTGATCTGTACATCGTTTGGTCCACTTTTGGTGAGTCATCTTCTAGTCTTAGTTTACATCCAGTGACCATAGGAGTACTCATAGGTTTACTGTCTTCCATTTTGAATTTATTTATCATTTATTTGATATATTTGGTTTGGGAAACGAATATTCCATTTACTGTTTGATTTACTTGTAAACCTAAGAAGAATGACAGTTCTCCCAGCATAGACATTTCAAATTCTTCTTGCATTTTAGTTGCAAACTTTCTGCTTAGTGTAGTAATATTACTCCCAAATATGACATAATCTACATATACCACCACAACAATTATGTTTTGATCCTCAATTTTGATGTATAAGTTACTATCAATAGTCCCTCTCTTGTATCATTTTTTTTGCAGGTATTGATCAAGCCTTGAGAACCATGCTCTGGGGGCTTGTTTAAGACCATACATGGCCTTTTTTAGTTTGCATACATAGTCCTGATTTTCTGTTAACATGAATCCTTCTGGTTTCTCAACATAAAATTCTTATTCTAGTGTTCCATTAAGGAATGTTGACTTGACATCCATTTGATATATTTTGAAGTTTCTAAAGCTTGCAAGTGCCAAGAACATTTTGATGGCCTCAAGTCTTGCTACTGGAGGAAAATTNGGTTTCTCAACATAAAATTCTTATTCTAGTGTTCCATTAAGGAATGTTGACTTGACATCCATTTGATATATTTTGAAGTTTCTAAAGCTTGCAAGTGCCAAGAACATTTTGATGGCCTCAAGTCTTGCTACTGGAGGAAAATTCTCTTCAAAATCAATACCTTCCACTTGGAAGTATCCCTTGCAAACTAATTTGGCTTTGTTTTTTATAATCTCCCCATTTTCATTGAGTTTGTTCTTGGAGATTCACTTGGTTCGTATCACATTTTTGTCCTTGGGTCTTAGAACTGGTTCCCAAGTTTGGTTTTTCTCTATTTGGTCTAGTTCTTCATCCATTAATTTTATCCAATATTTACTTTTGTTGGATTCTTTAATTAAATTAGGTTCTATCAGGGATAACATTGCTTGTTCTGAGTCAAATGTGAGTTTTCTTCTTGTTTCTACTCCTGCATTTTTATCTCCAATAATATGGGTTTCAGGATGATTCTTTTCAAATCTTTTTGATGGAGATTTTGGCAAGCGAGTTTCTTCATTGTCTTCTTCATCAGTGTATGGTTCAATTTCCCATGGTTCATTATCTTCTTGTTGAGATTCTACATGATCATCTTCTTGTTGATATTTCACATCATCATTTTCTTGTTGATATTTTTTATCAATGTTTTGGGATATGCTCTTTTTTTGGTAATATATATTTACATTGGCACTTTCCACTACCTTTAGTAGTCTAAGATTATAACATCTATATGGATTATTATTATATGAGTACCCTGAGAATATCCCTTCATCATATCTTGGATCAAAATTTCCTATCCTCATCATTCTTAATTTAACATTTACTTCCAAAAGTTCTGAAGTGTTTTACAGATGTTGGCCTCCCAAACCATAGTTCATAAGGGGTTTTATCATGGTTGGGTCTCAACT
>SNQJ01S0065808.1:5222-40337 GCA_010110895.2 Picea sitchensis | reverse complement strand
CAGGTCCCTCTTGTTTCTTATTGAGAGGCTTTTTATTGCCTTCTCGGGGATCCCTGGGCGAGGCATCTCTAGGTTTTATTTTTTATGGCTTTTATCTCTTACCAGTTGCTTTTACCCCCTGGGCCTTTAGCCCCTTCTTCCCATAGGATAAGGTGTAACCCCACAAATAGGTCATCCTAATGTCCGGACTAGGGGAATGGGATATATGAATGGGAGATAAGATGTAAAAATGATAATATGATGGGAGCGGATGATGGCTCTTCAAAATCTCCCCTGGTGGCTAACCAAAACCTATGGGTACAAGCTTGCTAGGGTACCCTGTCAATCCCCCTAACCATGGTCAAGTGGGTTAGTGTAAGATCCAAGCAGTCATCAAAAATGAAAGGAATCTGATGCATATATCTGAAAGTTATAATGATCAAACATGACACATACCATGATACCTGGACCAATTACCTCATGGAGCAAGAGTCTTCTTCGATACAAGTCCAAGCCAAAGGTGATGGATGTTGCTGCTGCTGACAGGACAAGTCTGATGAAGAAGAAGAAAGATGGGCCCTCCAGGGCCATGCTCAGTTCAATCCTGCTCTCGGTACTCCATGTCTAGGACCTGTGGGCCTCGAGACATGATCTCCTAGTTATCTCTAGAAATCGGGGATAACATGAGGCCAATGATTCTTTGGTTGGGAGGAGTGATAGGGATTCTAGTCCCTAATATTTGCACAATATTGTTGTGTGAAAATTATTGAGATTATTATTATCAAAACCTTTCGGTTTCAGACTCTTATGGAGCAGTTGGGAGTCTTTCTCCAACTATCTCTATTCTTGAGGTTTGTTTCTAGTTTTTGAGATCTAAAGAGTATTTCTCTCATAGATTGTTGAGGTAGTTTTCCTCTTGTTCTCATTTGTTTAATAAATGTTCAATCTGAATTTTCATTTTGTGCTTTGTGTATGAGCTCAACTTGTGAGTGGGATTTCTTGTTTTGTTGGGAAATCCTACATCATCCAAAGTGACTAAAATTTCAAAGGAAACAAAAAGTGGGAAAACAATGATGCATATAATGATAGTGTGGTGGGAAGGACTACATATGAAGTCCTATATTCTATGAGCATGAAATCCTTGGAGAAAAACACATAGCCTCAACATCCCAAAAAATAAAAGAGAATCAATCCACATAATTTTTCCCCTTTCAAGGGTTAGAAAGATAGCATGTTACCTAGAGATTGTTAGATTTTGGTTATCCAAAATTATTTTACTTGGTTAGGAGAGCACTTCATGGGATGTTAAGGGATTGTGGTCTCCTATCCCTTTTCTTTTCTTTTTTACTTACATTTGGAGCAATTAGATTGGGTGTATGCTTTCCTTGGAATCAATGTTGGGGAGGCACACTTCTTGATGTGGCAATTGACACATTTGGCATCTTCTACAAGGGTGCTCTTGTTGAGGAGGATGAGCGCTTGGCACATATGGAGTAACCACTTCAAAGGATGATGTTAAACACTTGGAGGTTGGAAACTTGGCCCTAGGAGCATGTACCCACCTTACACGTGATCAAAGGAGGAACACTTGACTTGAGGAGCCATCGATTAGAGGGTCCAACATCTTGGAGGATGCACACTTTACATGTGAACACCTAGCTTGGAGGGAGCACCACCTTGGGGGTTGGACAAACCATAGTGTGACATGTGGACACATTGCTTTGAGAAGCACTCCATTTGGGTTTTTGTTTGTTGACGTAGCCCAAGGTTTTTTGTCAACTGAAGCCATGTTTTACAATTAGCCTCTCTCACCTTAGTTTATATAAAAATAGGAAAGTGTAATTGTTAAGAACAATTGCTTTGTATCTTATAGTTTGATATTTGGTGTGATTCTAGTTATGTGAAGAATCTTAGAAGACCATGTATTACTATTGTAACAATGATTAGTGCTAGTGGGATCTTGGCACTAGGGTTCCTTGGATTGTAAGATCCATGTGTTTATTTTTCTAGCTTTTGGGATAAAAGTGTGTGAATTTCCTTGATATATTGTGTGATGCAAATGGGAGATCTTAGGGATTGACAGTTAGTATGAACTTAGCTTATTCGAAAGCTCCAAGGATTGGCTTATAAATATTGGTGGGATGCCTTGCTTGGATTTGTATTATTGTTTAGGGTTTGAAATGAGTATGGATGCTATTTATAGTGTTTGGGATCCATTGAAGAGTCCTTCCCTGGGTTGAGATGAAAGGGCTTCTTGTCCTAGTTTGGGAAGAATCAAAGTATTGTACTTTTTTTTTTCATTATTGTGATAATTTGAAGTGTGCCATTGTTGTTCTAGATTTGTGATCACAGATTTGATTTTTCTCTTATATTGAGAAATCTTCATGGTTGTTTTAGTGTGTTGATTTATTAAGACAACGAAGTTGAATGCTATGTTGTTTTAGAATGCTTAATGAAACTTTTAGATCAAATTTGTTGCTGGTATATTTCCATTGTAATTAAAGTAATTTGCATATCTATGTATTGAGATACATCTTTCCCCAAGGGATGCTGAAATAATCTATGCTTGAAGTCTTTGTGATGTCTACATTCATGATTTATCTACAAGTAGTGTTGGAAAAAATTGAAGTTTCTGACAAGGTTACGAAAGAAATTAGTTCCAGCACTAAGGTTGAAATCTATATGAAGTAGATTTTTGGCCTCATAGAAGAGAGGCGAAATTTAAAATTGGGTATACCTCTAAATATTCTACATGATATTAGATCTCATTATGTTGAAATTGTTTTCTTCTGAGATTAATATTTCAATGGGGAGTTGTTGGTTGTTATTTCTTAGTTTTTCTATGGAGTAGAGTTATTAGTTTCACCTAGTACAGGTGACCAATCTACTTTACTTGTTGATTGAGGTGTGCTTTAAGCTTTACAAGGATGACTACTCTCGATCTTACATAGTATGACAAGTTGGAATTTTCTTCCACCTTTACACGGTAGTATATATTGCAAATGTTGTTGGAGGAGGTCGAGATTTGGGTGTTTGTTAAGAACAAGGTTATTGTTCCTACCAATCCTACTTAGTTTTTTAATTACAAGAAAAAGGAAAAGTGAATCATTCTTTATTCAACCAAGGATCATTTGATCCCTCACATTCCATAGAAGAAAACAACTAAGGAGATGTATGATGCATTGAGAGATTTGTACCATAGTCTGAACATTTCTTGCAATATGTACTTGAGAAATAAGCTCTCTTCCATCCACATAGGTGAGACAAATACTATGGCTAGTTACTTGAAGAAGATCACATAGTTGAGAGATCAATTGGATACCATATGGGCGAAGGTTGAAGGTGAGGAGTTGATTCCCATTGCACTAAATGAATTTTATGCATCATAGAAACCCTTTCTCCAAGGTATTTATGATCATGAGAAGTTCTCCACTTTTGAAAAGCTTTGGGATGACTTTGTGCAAGAAGAAACAAGATATAAGACTAGTCCAGCCAAGGAGATTGAAATAGAATACCTTGCTCTCATTGAGTGGATGAGGAAGGGAGGAAAGAAAGGAGTACCTAGGAAGGGTAAGAAAGATGATTCAATTTTTTTGAACCAAGGTGAGAATGATTTAATTCACATGAAATGTGTTAGGTGTCGACATACATGACACTATGTTATCTAATGTTTGGAGAAGAAGCAAGGGAACACCAAGTAGAACCAAAAAGGTATTACATGGAGTGCACATATTGTAGCTAGAGTGGATGAGTTAGAGTCCAAGATTGAGACGACCTTCCCCATTGTCTCATGTCTTTCAACCAACACTATTTCAAGTGTTGGCTGGAATGTGGATGATGGGGTATTGAGATATATGAGCTATGACCGGAAGATCTTCAACATGCTTAAAGAGAAAGAGGGAGGAATATGAGTGAAGTTGGGTGATGATGCCACTTATCTTATGATAGGGGTTGAGCTCCATCTCTTTATGGATGCCTTTAAGTAATGTTCTTGAGTTGTTCCTAATTTGACAAAGAACCTTCTTTCAATTTCTTTCATGAAAAATATACCTTGTGTGGTCGAGTTTGATCCTTAGATGGTCATAGTTAGAGATAAAACCCATGTTGTAGCCAAAGGGGTTCGAGTTGGTGGTGTTTATAAACTACAAGCATATCCAAATTTGGTCGATGAGAGCGAATGGAAGGATTCCTCCTTACCCTTTACTTGATCTTGCCAGAAGTTGAGATGGCTTACTCAGGAATTACAAGATGCATAGAAGCGTGTAGGAGTGCCTAAAACTTTAGTTAAGGAAAGTATTCATCCTAAAATATTTTCCAACCATGTTGCATTGACTTGTTCCATTGGTGAGACTTCCAATTTTGTAGAGTAAGTGTGGAGTGATACCATAATGGATAAGAGTGATGTTTGGGAGACAATTCTAGAAACTTTGGTGGGATCAATGATTGGTTCCAATATTGCAATAGAAATGGATATGAAAGTTATAGGTCCAATTGAAGTGCATATGGAGAAGACTAGTTTTGGAGAAAAAACTTTTTCCGTAAAGAGATAGTGTTAGATTTTGGTTGTTTCAAAAGAGTTTTCACCTAGATAGGAGAGTGCTTCATGGGATGTGAAGGGCTTGTATTCTCCTATCCTTTTTTATTTTTAACCTACACTTGGAGAGATCATATTGGGTGTATTGTTTCCTTGGGTTTAGTGCTAGGGAGCCACACTTCTTGATTTGGTAGTTGGCACATGTGACATATTTGGCATTTCTACAAGGGTGCACTCATCGAGGAGGATGGTCACTTTGCACATGTGGTGCAACCACTTTGGAGGAGGAATTTAGGCACTTGGAGGTTGGGTGCTTGGCACTAGGATCATGTACAACCCTACACATAGTTTGAGGATGAATTCTTGGGTTGAGGATCCATTTATTATATGACACACCATATTGGAGGAGGAGTACTTGAAATGTGGACACCTAGCTTGGAGAGTGCACCACCTTGGTGATTGGACAACCCCTAGTGTGGCATGTGGACACCTTGCTTTAAGGAGTGCTCCATTTAGGGATTTTTTTGATAACTTAGCCTTGGGTTACTTCTAGATATAATCCATGTTTTTAGTGTTGGCCTCCCTCGCCTTAATCTATATAAAGTGAGGAATGTATATTTATCAAGAACTACTTGGTATCTTAGAAACCAATATTTGGTGTGATGTTAGCTATTTGAAGAATATTAAAGATCATGTATTAATCTTGTAACACAGATCAATGCTTATGGGATACCGACACCAGGGTTCCTTGGCTTGAGAGACATAAGTTTTTATTATTGTAGCTTATGGATGCAAGTGTGTGAATCTCCTTGATAGCTTGTGTGATGCAAGTATTGAGTATTGTATCTTGTGACGGTCTGTGAATATTCTTGATAGCTTGTGTGATGCAAGTGAGAGACCTTGGGGCTTAACAATTGGTGTGATGTTAGCTTGTTTGAAATCTCCAAGGATTTGGTTGTATACCTTAGAGGGATGCCTTGCTTGGCCTTTATATTATTGGTTGGGATTTTAAATGATTGTGGATGCCCTTGCTAGGGTTTGGGGTGCATTAAAGAGTCCTTACTTGGGATGAGATGAAAGGACTTGTTGTACAAGGTTGGAATAAGCTGAGGTATTATACATTATCTTCATTACTATGATAACATATAATGAGCTATTGTTGTCCTAATTTTTTTTTTTATTTCAGATCATATTTTTCTCATGTATTGAGAAAGTTTCATGGTTGTTTTAGTATGCTGATTTTTTATCATGATAGCAATGTTGATTGCTATGTTGTTTTTATTGTGATTAATGAACTTTCAGGTGTGATTTGTTGAATATTTCCATTGTAGTTTTTATATTTATGTGTTGAGATAGATATTTCCCTAAGGGTTGTTGAAATGATCTATGCTTGAAGTCTTGCGATGTGTTAAAAAACTAGGATATAACCAAATAGTTTGAACACCTTAAATAAACCACTCACATATGTAGATTGAATATGAATACACTAGTGTTTACATGTTTAAAACTCTCAAAGATGAAAACTGTCCATAACCCCAAGTAACACAACCACTTGAGGCAATATATTAATGTTAAAAGAAAATAGACCGCATGAACATATCCCAATACCAGATCGTCAAAAAATGACCCTCCACACTCTTTAAATATAGATCATGGATCAATTGGGTGTTAATCCATAGATCAAGTTTCATTAGTATCAAGGAGAAGATGAACCATAAGATCGCTTTATTTCTAGAACATGATCATGGCCATTGGATTAGTAAGTTAAAAAAACACACTAAAGAAGCACACTTTACCTAAAGACACATTAGACCATATTGAACTTATCTAACTCCTAAGTATTTAAATATCACAACATCCCCCCTTAAGAACAACTTGGGATAGGACTAAAGGATTTACGAAGGTGACAACATTAATATAAATAAGGAGGCATTAGATCCTATCCCCCTTTAATGGAAACTTTTTAAACTCCTAGCGTAGCTTGAAGGTTTGTAAAACTGGCTTCTCTATGGGTCTCTATAAAACTTTCTACAACTTAATCATCTATTCAACAATAAAGCACTTTGATGATGTAGTCTTGAAGAATCTTCTTGATGAAGTGCATGTGTAGCTCACTATGTTTGTTGCACTAATGTTTAACTAGATATTTTACGAGTTGAATGGAACTCTAATTGTGGCACTAAAGTGTGGTCAAATTTTTCTAGTAGATCCCAAACTATGAAAGGATCTCTTGAATCCACATGCATTCTTGAATAAAATTAATTGTTGCTTGATAATATGCTTCTGCTGAAGAAAGAGAAAGGGCACATTGTTTCTTACAAGCCCAAGCCACAAGTCCAAAGATAATACTAAAAACATGCCAAAAAAAGACTTTCGATCATCAAGGTCACCAACCCTATTGGAATAAGTGAAACCATCCAACAAAGAAGTCCCCCTTGAGTTGTATTGTATCCCAAATTGAATTGTACCCCGAATATAACAAAGTATCCTCTTTGCTACTTTCCAATCGCTCTCATGGGGTGCTTGCATATACCAGGTAACAAGACCAACAACAAAGGAAATATTAGGAAATGTATGGTTCAAATACAAAAGGCTACTAACTAATTGATAGCATAAAGTTACATATACTTTAGGTGTGGTGTAAGTGGTATCAAGTTTGACTCTAAACTAAAAGGGAGACCACGATGGTTTACAATATTCCATCTCAAAAAGGAAAAGAAGGCCATGTGCATAATTATAATGGGAAATTAAAGTACCTTTCTTGGTTTGCAAGACTTGGAGGCTAAGAAAATAATACAAATTTCCTAATTTTATCATTTCAAATTTCTTCTTAAGATCATATTTCATGTGGGTCAAAAGTTTAGGGTAACTAATAATGAGTATAAAGTCATCAACATAGAGAATAAGTATTATGAGGTGACCACCCACTTTATTGGTATAGACATTGGGGTAAGAATGACATATTGATAAGTTAGTGTCAAGAAGAAATCTATCCATTTTAGTATACCAAGCCCAATATAGAGATTGCTTAAGGCTATAGAGAGATTTCTTCAAGTAACAAACAAGAATGGAGTCATTTAAAATACATCCATGAGGTTGTTCCAAGTAATTTTCTTCTTGCAAATATCAATGCAAGAAGGTGAATTTAACATCCATCTAATGGGCCTCCCATTTGCATGACGTTGCAAGGGCTAGAACAAGAAGGATGGGATTCATTTTGGCTACAAGGGTAAAGGTTTCAACATAGTCAATTCCTTCTACTTGAGAAAATCCTTTGGCAACTAACTAGGCCTTATGTCTACCAACATATCCTTCTGTGGCATACTTAGTCCTATACACACATTTACATCTAACAATTTTTCTTCCTTTTAGAAGAGGGACAATATATTAAATATCATTCACCATTAGGGAACAATATTCTTCATTCATTGTTGCATCCCGATTTGGCTTGCCAGAAGCTTCTGCAAATGCTCCTGGATCATGAGTCTCTAAAACTTAAGTAAAAAGGAGGAGGCTAGCTAGAACTGTGAATGTGTACACTGTTGATCCAAGGATCAGTGGGAATGTCACTAGCCACTTATTGTGTTGTATGGATCTATATAGGAATATTTGGTGTTGGTATTGGTTCATGTTAAATGAACTCAAATCAAGTAGGGTGAGAAAGTGGAATTGGATTTTCATCCTCACTATCGTAATTTAAAGAAAAAGAAACCAAAATCAGGGCATTAGCAAACAATTTGAAAATAGAAGATGGTGCATTTGTCAATGATGGAATAAATGCTAAAGTAGGCATGCAAGTAGAGAGGCCTTCATCAAACTTGACATTATCTCCTAATAATACATTTTATGGATTCATGTTGAAGAATTCTATAACCTTTTACATCTTTAGAACAACAACAAAAAAATGCACTTCTCACCTTAGGCTATAATGCTTTCCTTTTCTCATTAAGAATGTGAGCCTATGCTTCATTACCAAACACATGGAAGTGGTTCAAATCTACTTTACTGTTACTCCATGCTTCTTTCGATGTTATATATATTTTAAAGCATTTGTGGGAGTGTAATTAACTATGTAATTTGCAAATTAATATCTCCCCCCCCAAAAAAAATGAGGACTTAATCCCTTAGATTATATCATACAATTTTCCATTTCTTCTAATGTGTGATTCCTTCTCTCAACAACACTATATTTTGTGGTGTGTATGGAACAATGTGTTGCATCTCAATTCCATCTGTAGTGCAATATGTTGTGTTATCACTTGAACAAGCACCCTTGTGAAAAGTCCCAACACAGGTGCTAACTAGAGCAACAAAATGTGAAATGCACCACTGTCACCTTAGTACTATTTCCCCTTCACTTTAGGTCAGCTTCTAGAAGCTAAGGGGGATATCCCTATTTATGAAAAGTAAACCTCTTTAAGTGAATTATGACCATGCAAGCCTATTATTTTTTTTAATGAATCCAAAGTATATGTAACAAGACAATGCACAAGGATTCCAATAAGTTATTAAATGATTAAGATATAACACGTTAGGAATAATAGAATAAACTGTGAGCATATCCACTTCAGAAAGAGGGTTAGAAGCTAGTGGATGTGTGTTACAAATATGATATGAAAGACAAAATATTTTAGCAACTTCATATGTGCATTTATATGTATCACTCAATACATGAAACTTTAAGAGAGGCAAGAGCCACTTTCAAGCTACTTTAGGGCACAAAGAGTGAAACCAATTAGCATAAATCAATGGGGCAATGTGTGCTATGATTACCAAATGATTAGATGCTAAGAAAGGAAAAGATTAGGGTTGTCCTTCAACTTCTATATCCATTGTATGATAAAATATCACATAAATTTTATGACAATAGAAAATCTTAGGACATTTTGGAAGAAGACAATGATGTTTCCCCTCCCAAATCGTTCCCCCAATCAGAGGATACTAGTCTACCCTCTAATTAACATAAGGTAGAACCCCTCATCTCTATGCATGCTCTCACTAGTATTTCAACCCCCCAAACTCTCAAATTAATTGGCTATATCAAGTATTGTAAAGTCATAATGCTCATAGACAATGGAAACACCCATAATTTTATTAATTTGCGCATTTCTCAAGAGACTCGTTGCTATATCCATGCTATCAATAACTTTCAAATCATGATTGCTAATGGAGAATCCATGAAATGCGGGGGTCATTTTGAAAATGTGCATTTGCAAATTGGTGATTATTCTTTGAAATCCCACATGTTTTCCAATTAAGTGTGGGGTTGTGAGATTCGCATGGGTGTTGAATGGTTATGCACTCTAGATCCCATCATCATGGATTTTAAGGAATTATACATGATCTTCCAACAAGATGGACATCGATACAAGTTCCAAGGCCTTACGATAGTTTCCCCCAAGATTGTTAGTTCACACCGAATGGAAAAACTCCTAAAAAACGATCATTATGACATTATTGCCTAGTTCCATGTCATTCAAGCCATTGGGACTCCATTCCCAACCATTCACCTAGACATGCAACTTATCCTCTTCAAACACCACTCAGTTTTTGAAAACCCCCAAGGACTCCCTTCTTACCATGGTCCCCATGATCATTCTATCCCACTTGTCCCTAGTAGTATTTCCCCTAATGTTCACCCTTACCACCACCCATTCACTCAGAAAAATGAGATTGATTTTTTTTTTCAAGAATTGTTAGATGTAGGTGTTATCTTCCCTATTACCAAGCCTTATTCCATTCTAGTGGTTATCATACTTACCATTAACGACAAATTCCCCATTCCTATCATTGATGACCTTCTGGATGAATTGACGAGTGCTTAATTCCTTACCAAAATTTATCTATGTTCAGGCTATCACCAGATTCATATGAAGGAGGCCGATATTCATAAGGTTTCATTTCATACACATGAATACAATTATGAGTCATTGGTCATTCCCTTTGGCATTTGCAATGCACCCTCCATCAATCACATCTTCTGACCCTTTATTTGTCATTTTGTCCTTGTCTTCTTTGATGACATCCTCATTTACAACAAAACATGGAAAGCCCATATTTTCCATGTATATCATGTCTTACACCTACTTTCTCAGCATCAAATCTTTTTAAAAAGGTCCAAATGTGCCTTTGGGGCTTCTGAAGTAGAATATTTGCGCCATATTGTTGGTCAGGATGGTGTTCGAGTGGATCCCATGAAAATAAAATATGTGAAGGATTGGCCTTGCCCTAAGACTCTTAAAAGTTTGCAAGGATTCCTTGGGTTAATTAACTACTATAAAAAGTTCATACAAAATTATGGAAAAATTGTAGCCCCACTCACTGGCCTCCTTAAGAAAAATTATTTCAGTTGGAATGTGGTCATCGATCAATATTTCCAAGATTTGAAAGAGGCTATATGTACAACTCTAGTATTGTCTTTCCCCAACTTCACAAAGACTTTTTTTTAGTGTGATGCCTCAGGGAAAGTCGTTGGCGTTGTTCTCATGCAAGAAGGTAGACCCTTGGATTTTACTAGTAAACAAATTTCTGAGCCATGAAGAAGGTAGACCCTTGTTTTACTTCAGTAAAACAAATCTCTCGAAAGCATACTTGGGAAAATCCACATATTAAAAGGAAATTTTAGATATTTTGCATGCAATGAATATATGGTGTCCTTACTTGCTTTGGGAAACACTTCCAAATTAAAGTTGATCATCGTATCCTAAAATATTTCTCAGAACAACACATTGTTAGTTTTAGGGGTAGCTTGAACATGTACTTCTGCATTGGCGGTTCCTAGCATGCTAAGGTATCCGAGCGACGTTCTCTAGATATTTAACTTTATAATTGCATTTATAAAGTTAATGTGGATTTTATTTAATGACCAAAGTGATTTTTTTATAAAGTTGAGTGACTTAAGTGATTTAAGTCATCTTAATGAGAGACTAAGTCACAATTGTTGATCTTAGGAAGGTAATATCTAATCTTGACCGTTGAGATCTTAGGGTTAGGTATTTGGTCATTAAGAGATTATAAAAACATATCTAAGAAGAGTGAGAGGCACACATTGATATGAGAGATGAAGAGGAAAATTTGGCTGAGGAAGAGAGTGAATTTGTAGCTGGAGGAAAGGTGATTTAACAAGGCCGAAAAATGTGTGTGGAAAAATTAGGGTCGAAAAAGCAAGGTCAGAAAAAGCAGGGTCAAAAAAGAAGGGCTAGAAAAAGCAGGGTAAAAAAATAAGGGCTAGAAAAGCAGGGCCGAAAAAATCAGGGATGAACAAGTTGTGTGTAAATTTTCGACCGAAAAAGTAGGGTTGTACAGGTTGATTTTGTTGGGCTGTAAGAAATTTCTGAATGAGTTGTTGTAAGTATTTTCTTCCTCTTAAGCTAATAAAATCCTCTCATTTATTGGTTTTCCTTTCGGGGTTTTTCCAGGGGTATTGCCCATAAATAGAGTGAATTTCGTTGTTGTTGGAGGAAAACAAAATATTGGACATTGGAGAAAACCCATGTTATTCCCACAGATACACCACTTTTGGAAACCTAAAATAAGAAAAATGTGAAATCCAAAAGGATTCTCTTGGATGTCATGGATGACCATATCATACCTCATGTGTCCGGAAATAAAAATGCCTATGAGATGTGGGAGGTGTTATCACACAAATTGTAGGTTGGGAAAATCCAGACCCAATCCACAAGATGACGATAACAGTGGGAGAGTTTACGCACTGTCACCTCAGATAAACCCTCCCCTCTCTTTAGTGAAGGATACATCCAACACAAGGGGGGAATCCCAGGAGACCCTAGGGGGAAATGAGACGAAAAGTGAAATGATGGAAGTGATTCCCATATAGGTCAAGTTTCTAAATGAGAAGTGGCTTGATAACGAGTCTTGGGGAAGGTCTATGGTTTCCAAGTGCTTGAGTACCTGCGAAATATGATTTTACCTGCCCAAGACACAAGAAAAGACGAGTATACAAGCTTAAGGTTAAGTGGACAAGCAAGTTAATCTTGTTGTACCTATTTGCAGAAGTCAACATAGATATATACTAAAAAGTAAATGATTGTTAATTATGTTAACAAGATGCTAAAATTTAGGTAAATGATGCAAGAGATAATCTATCAATCACTAGTATAACTCAAGTATGAAAGCATAATAATTTAGCAACAAACTATGGCTGTTATAAACAAGTATTGCAGAGATATTTTATCAGCTTTATGGATGTAGAAAACTATTGCTACAACAAAAAAATTCAACCCAAAAAACAAGCAATTAAACCACCCAAAAAGTCTGTTGAGGCTAGTAGATTATAGGGGCAATTTATTAGCAACTTTTGACTGTTGAAAGGAGAGTTATTTAGAAACTTATGAAGGGTTTGTTGCAGCTCTAGTAGATGTAGCTTTATTTTATTTCAATAGAAAGAAGTCCTTGACAAAACAAGATGCCTTAGAGGCCTTAGAAAGATTTAATCACATAGAATAGATTCCAATTTAGACAATCTCAAAATCTCGTGTGTTTTCACGTATACCAATGCAATGATTTCATTTCTCCAATGAAAAAAATATTAGTGCCTTTATCTATTGGGTTATGGAGTCTTTAAAAGGATGAGCTAGATATGTTACCTCCTTGGGGGTGTAATTCCTTTTACTCCCCAAGGCAAGCAAGACTAGCTAGGAGGTAGTAGGAGGGTGTAAGCCCTTTTACTTATAGTAAACCCTTATGGAACAAAATAATCCAAGAAAATTATGATGGGATTAATGGGGTTGTATACCCTTATACTCCCCATAAATTATATCCAATTAACCTTGTAACAAAGAAGAAAAACAATAACAAGAGAGATTTCTTACCTAGTCCAAGAATTAACAAGATAAACTTCTTCTTTACCAAGATAAATCCACCTCAATGCAAGAAACAATCTCCTAGAAATATAGTGCATCACTTCTTCATCCAATAGCCAAGACAAACCATAGCAAGAGAAATTATAAAGAGAGATTTTCCAAATAGGGCACAAATTGCAACCAATAGACTTCTCACAATGGGAGAGCTATGATCTAATGACAAGAGTTTGATCTCTATTTATACAAATCCTCCTAAAAGTGTTTGCCCATTTAATTTTAGGGTAACCACAAAGTAAAGGGTCAACAACCCTTACTTTTCCCATTTACATCATCAAATTCAAATTTAATTATAAAAAATTACACAGAAGAAACCCCAATGTGACATCATCTCTCTTCTAGGGTGATGTTTTGACACTTTTTACAAGTCGTTGGAGTTGAGGATGGAAGTCATTGGGCCTTCTAGGTCCTCCCTCTCACATGCTAGGGTTTCCTCCTTTAGGCCATGCCTCCTCCCATCAAAACGTTCCAAGTGCCCATCATCAATAACTCCACCACCAAAACCCTAGCCCTAGGGTGACGTCAAGCTCCTCAAGTGTGACGTTTTGGCCTCAAGAGAAAAACGTTGTGTTGGAAATGGGCCAGGATATATCCTCCAAGGTGTCTCTTAAGCCTCCAAATGCTACCATCATAATCTAGTGTGTGGGCCATGGTATCCAACCTATAGGATTCAAGCCCCAAGGAATCCCAAGCCAGGCTTGTTCTTCCAAACCTATCCACCAAGAAAGGTCCTACAAAGACAATGAATATGCCCTCCAAGGATCTCAAGTCAAATGCATCATGATAAGTAAATCAAGTAAATAAAAGAGCCATTTAAGAATGTGCATCAAAAACCACCTCATCAAACTAAACAAGTGATCAAAGACCCTATTCAATTTGCCAAGTTTAGGTATGGGAGGGTTGACAAGGTGACCTATTGGGTGAATCATCCCCTAAGTCAAGGAGTGTTTCCTGGGTGAACCCCTCTATAAGACATGTGGAGAAGATGATATGGATAGGGGGACAAATTTTTGGGCATGGGGTTCATGACATACAAGGGATCATAGTGTCTCATTTGTGGGTGCCTTCGTACAGGGTGTGTTGCACCTTCGTTTTCAATGCATCATTTTTCCAAACCCATTTATTTCTATTAATTAATTAAGGTCCAAACACTTGGTACTCCCTAGGGTTAATAAATTAACTTGGGGGGAAACACCAAAGAGTCACTTGAAGGGAGAAGTATACATGGTTCCATGGGGGTATAGTCTAGATTGTAACGCACCTTGTGTAAATCCCTCAACAAGTGGGGCATTTACATTATGTGTTTTCTTTTGCATGTATTTGATTTTTTAGAAGAAACACTTCATTGTTCTCAAGACCTATTTGGGCGATCATCTGGAAGGTTCATGAATAAGATTTTATCTTTTTTCAGCTACCTACCCTATGGGCCTTCATCCCCTTCTTCCCATGAAATGAGGGACAATCCCTTCTTGGGTTAGTACACCCAAAAATACCAAAAGGTAAGGAGATGAGGGGATGAAGTGTTGAAAGTGGCAAGTATGGTCGAGAATGGCAGGAGGACTCATCAAGAGGACCCCCAGTAGCAAACCTAGTCCTAAGGGTGACCACTTACTAGGGCGCAATTTCAACCACCAAGGTGAAATAAGGCAAAGAGCATAAATTCCAAGCAAATGTTACATAATCAAAAGTAGTTTTAAATGCAATAAACTCAAATGCCTCAAATATTGAAATGATACTCACCATAATACATGGCTTGTACCTCATGAAGAAAGACCCAATGTCTTCCAAAAGCAAGCTAATGTGGTGGATATCTTCATGATGGACCTGAGATCTATGGTGGTGAAGCGTGCCTCTATCTTTGCAGGTGGACACTATTGGTCAAGTTGTCTCTTAGTACTCCATATCTGCAACCTGAGGGCCTTGAGCCACCATCTCCTTAGCTATCCCTAGGAATTGGGGATAACATCTGGATCCTACTTGGGGACATGTACTCGACGTAGAGCGCATGAGAACCACAAAATATCCTGGTGGACCTGTGCATACACACACCGAAACAACAATCTCGTTAGGCATAGGATGGCTCACTCATCCTTTGTCCATATAATCAAAAACCAAAAATGACACTAATCTAGAATTTTTTTTTTCATTTTTTCATATATATGATGAAAATAAAAAACATGTAAATCAATCATGCAAGTAGAGAAAAATGAAAATAAAAAATGAAATGCAATTAAGATACTATGAAGAATCAAGATGCAAATGCAAGAAAACAATATGACCTACCTACTTACATGGGGCCTTAGGGCCTTGAAGATCAGGTGATAGGTGATGTCAATTGAAGTCATACAACCAATGCAACCATATGTTCATCATTTCATCAAGGTATCTCCCCTTGTGCTTAATCATGCAATACAATAAGAATAAGTTGAACACATAATAATCATGAAAATAAACAAAGATATAATCAATCATGAAATGAAAATCATGGATATGGGTGGGAGGGAGGAAATATTGTTGAAAATATCAACCACAATTATGATCATCCCAGAAATCCCGCCTGAAAGGATAGCCACAAGCTCGATCAATCCATCTCTAAAGAGGGATACCATGTGTAGAAGATGGCTCATCTTCATCTGTATTAGCATGATCACTGCTTAATGAAGACTGAGAATATATGAGAGATCCCAATAAGATCCCATGATTTCCCTGAGAATAAGAAATGAGGTAAGGGACAAGCTTAGGTCTAGAAAATGCTTTGATGGGTTATCCTTGAATGGATGGAAAAAATATCATGTAACCATATCATCATCAGGATGACAAACATCAGAATCATATGCGTATGAAGAATAATCCTCTGAATATGACAACTCAAACCCTTTTTCTTGAGAGCTACCTCAATGTCGTAAATGGGGTCTCTATAAAAAATGAAATGACCAAAATCCCATCTACGTCTCCCAGTCTGTATGAAAGTGTCTATATGCTCATCAACCATATCCAAGGGTTATTTCATAAGATCGTCAGTATGACTGAAAATGACCGTCTCTTTGTCTTTGTGTGCAGGAAGAACAGAGGTTAGGGTGGCTTCAACTGGATCTTCAAATTCCTCATCATTAAGACTAGTTGCTTCTTCAACATCATGTGAAGGAGGAAAGCAAGGCTAGAAAACCTCACCTTCATTAAGCGAGAGAAAATATAATAATATCTCACTAGGTTTATCAACATGTTGCACCTCATAAGAATTCTTCTTTCTCTTCATGGACATGCCTCTCCATAACCTCTTCATCACACATGGATTGATCCTTAATACATAACACTTTTTTTTTTCTTTTTCCAAAAAGGATTTGTCGTATCCAAGGGATTCAGGTACTCGATATTTTGGAAACCATTGATCACTTCCGAGAGTCATTTCCAAGCCATCTTCCAATTAGTAACTTGACCTATAGGGGCATCACTTCCATAGTCACATTTTCCATCTCATTTCCCCCTAGGGTCACCTGAGATTCCCCTCTCATGTTGGATTTTTCCTTCACTAAAGCGAGGGGAGGGTTTATATGAGGTGATAGTGGGTAAAATCTCCCACCATTATCACCATATTGTGGATTAGGTCAATATTTTCCCAACCTACAGTTTGCGCGATAACAAGTCACTTTGTTCATAAGGATATTTTGAGTTTGCAAGATCTCAATTGTAACTTGATCAAACTTTTGGGCTAAGAGTTTCACAGGGTCTTGGGTAGGCTCAATATTATTCATAGTTCTAGGTTTGGTCTCAACTTTGGCACAAGGAGCATGAAAAGGTTCTTCCTTAGAAGCCAAAATGTTTCCTTCAATCTTAGTATGTCACAATAAATAAATAATATAATATATAGACAATAAAATAATAAATAAAAGTAAAATTAAACATTAATTTAATAAAATGTCATGACTAAAAGTCACGACTCTTCATAAAACCATAAAGGGCATATATATAGGCAGGCCCTATCCTTGTAATTTCATCATCATTTTACAATCAATTATTATTATATATATCTTATTATGAATTCAGAGTGAGTTGTTCATTACGAAACCCTTGTGTCTTTTACATTGGTATCACAACTGGTCACTCCCTCATATCACAATCATTCCCCACACCCCCACGTTTTTCCCCTCACCCGCAGTCTAAAATCACAGTCTCTCCACTCCCACGCATCGACCTTTCTCCACTCCCTTTCCCACACACCCCCTCTCTCTCCAAACCCTCACGTAACCCTTCCCCTTCCCACACACCCCCATCTCTCCAAACCCTCTTGTAACCCTCCCCACCGTATCGTAATCTCTCCCCTTCCCACGCACCCCCCTCTCTCCAAACCCTCCCGTAACCCTTCCCACTGTATCACTGTCACTCCCCTTCCCAATCCCCTTCCCACTCCTTCCCACTCTCCATCCCACTCTCATGCACCATCCCACAACCCGCGCACCATTCCACAACCACGTCTTCCACATCCTGCATCCCCCCCACTCTTCCACAGTTCGCGTCCACCTCACTCCCACGTTGTTCCCCTAATCCGCGTCCACCTCACTCCCACGTTGTTCCCCTCCCATTCGCCATTCCTTTCATCATCCACCCACCATACACCTCCACTCTCCACAACTCGGCTCACATCCCTCCACCGTAAATTACATGCAATTATTTTGAAATAATTAAAAAGGGGATATCCTAAGCAAGATCAAAATTACACAAAAATACTCACCCCCAAACACCAGAAGGATGTCCTAATTAAAAAATCAAGTGGGAAAAATAGACCAGGAGTGTAAAAGCATTAGCAAATCATTCGAAAAGTCAATACAAAAAACTCACGATGAGTTACTAGAAGAAATGAGGCTAAAAAATGAACACTCAAACAAGAGTTGACCCATAATCTTAAAGAAAAAATTTCAACGAAAGTCGGAATCGAATTACAAAAAGGCTTGGACAATCTAAAACAAGATCTTAAAGACGATATTTTTCAAGAACTCGAGGTTAACCTACAACGATGTTTGGGAAACTTTAAACGAGAAATAAATGACGATTTGCAACAAAGTTTGGTTGGGATGACACAACATCAAGAAGAAAATCTTAATGATCTTTTAAATGCAATAAAATGCCAAGGGAACCAACAAGCCACCCAACCAAAACCAAGTGACTCAAGCACATCTAACACATCACCCCCACCACCACCGTTGTCGCCACCTCCATGCAATTCAAATTCCCAACCTATATCACAACATCAACCCTTAATAATTTATCCTCCCAAAGCCAAAATTGACCTATCAAAATACAATGGAGGCGACAACAAATGCGTGGCTTGGTTTAACAAAATTGAAGAATATTTCCATATATATAATATTACAACAGATGAAGAAAAGGTCAAGTACGCATCCATGTACCTCGAAGGCACTGCTTAAAATTGGTATCTATCGTGGAAAGGAATAATTCAGTCATATAATTGGAATTCTTTGAAAAATGATTTTTTTAAAAGATTCCAGGGCATCTTGGAAAATGTTTTTTTTTTCAAAACTGACCAGATTACAACAAAAATGCAACATAATTGAATTTAGGCATCAATGGGAAGATCTCGCCACCCGAGTATTTGGACTATCTGATGATCAATTACTCCAGTCTTACATAGGTGGTCTCAAACTACACATCCAAGACGAGTTAACATTACATGAGGTTACTACGATAGAAATAACAATACGCAAGGCAAAAGCCTCAGAAGAAAAACTAGAAGGTCAATCAAGATTCAACAAGGTTTACTCAAGAAGGAGTGTACCTCATACCACATGAAATGACAAATACATACCACCCAATCTACTTGAAGATAGAAGAAGAATTTTAGAGTCCCAAAGAATAAAAGAAGAAAATGCAAATGATGTGGAGAGAAATGGAACCCAAGACAAAGGTGCCAGATTGAAGATAACTCAAAAAAATTGTACACTTGTGAAGTAGAAAAAGATGATGAATCAGACTCAACAGAAGCAATAAATGAAGAAATGGAAAATTTCCAAAATGACACGTCATAACTCATAGAAAACAACCCACCAAGAATATCACTTGCAACCATCACAAGCATTACCCAACCACAAACTCTCAAATTAAAAGGACATATAAAAAATGATAATGTCACCATACTAATCGACACTAGAAGTACCCACAATTTCCTTGATATCAAGATTGCAAGGAAACTCAAATTATTTGTATATCCAATTCCAGATATGAAAGTAATGGTTGCAGATGGAAACAAAATTGGAAATGTCGAAAAGTGCCATAAGGTGAAACTCGAAATCCAATATTTCAATTTGGAATCAGAATTCTACATCGTTCCTCTGGGAGGAGTAGATGTGGTTTTAGGAGTCCAATGGTTACAGACCTTGGGCACATACTCAGTTAATCACCAGGAACATTTTATCCAATTCAAGTGACAAGGGAAAAGTTATAAATTAGATGGTTTTCAACCTCCACAAAAACAGGTTGTGTCGTCACAAAAAATGGAAAAAATGGTCCGAAAAGGAGCAACCACGTACTTCATCCAATTCCACAACATAGAAATACAAGAATCAGAATAAGATGACTCCAGAACATTAGACATCCAAGATCTAATTCAAAAACATAAGAAGGTATTTCAAGACCTTGCCATGGAGTTACCGCCTCAAAGAAGAATTGAACATATAAATGAAGCTAAACTAGGATCAAGCCCAATCAAGGTTAGACCGTACAGATACCCCCATCACCACAAAACAAAGATAGAAAGATTAGTCCAAGACCTATTAGAATGTGGTGTCATCACGAAAAGTAGAAGTTCATATGCAACTCCAGTAGTGTTAGTTCGAAAGAAAGATGGATCTTTTAGATTATGCATAGATTACCGAGGGCTAAACAAAATAACAATTAAAAATAAATTTCCCATCCCGTTTATTGATGAAATGTTGGATGGACTTCATGGAGCAAGATGTTTTTCAAAACTTGATTTAAGATCTAGGTACTATCAGATTAGAGTCAGACTAGAATATGTAGCCAAGACTACCTTCCAGACACACGAAGGACACTACGAATTCAAGGTGATGCCTTTTGGGCTAACTAATGCCCCCACCACTTTCCAAGTGATAATGAATGAATTATTTCAACCATAATTACAGAAACATGTCTTAGTCTTCTTCGATGATATCTTAGTGTACAATAAAACATGGGAGGAACATATGAAACATTTGGGACGCGTGTTATATCTTCTGGAGGAAAATCAATTCTATGCCAAAATGTGAAAATGTGCATTTGGCAAGGAGGAAGTAGAGTACCTTGGTAACATCATATCAAAAAAGGAGTCAAGGTAGACCCCAAGAAAATCAAGGCAATCACATAATGGCCTAAACCCAAAAACATATCCAAGTTAAGAGGATTTCTAGGATTGGTAGGATACTATCGAAGATTCGTCAAGAATTATGCTCATTTAACCGCCCCTCTAACAAATCTCCTTAAGAAAAACTCCTTCCAATGGAATGTGGAAGCACAAAAATGTTTTGAAAACTTAAAAAACATTATGTCCACAACCCCGGTATTAGCAACACCTTACTTCTCTAAACCTTTCATCATCGAGTGTGACGCGTCAGGTTTTGGAATTGGAGTAATATTGATGCAAGATGGGCACCCAATAGCTTTTGAGAGCAGGAAATTAAATAAAAAAAAATGCTTACAATCCACTTACAACAAGGAAATTCTTGCCATCATGCATGCATTAACAAAATGGCGCCAATATCTATTGGGAAGTAAGTTCTTGATACACACAGATCATAACAGTCTCTAGTACTTGTTACAACAAAAAACATTGTCAACCAAACAACAAAAGTGGATAGAGAAAATTGCCACGTTTGATATGGAAATTCTTCATAAAAGGGAAAAGACAACATCGTGGTTGATGCCCTATCACGAAAAGATGAAGAAAGACAAGTTTTTGCAATATCAATAGCCATCCCAAAATGGTTGGATGAAATCCGAACTGAGTATGCAAAAAACCCAGAGACTTGCTCTATAATCAACAATTTAAATCAATATCCTAAGTTTGAATGGAAAAATGACATCTTATGGTATACAGGGAGAATCTACTTAAATACCAACTCAATATTTAAAGCCAAGGTTCTTCAAGAATCTCATGATTGCCCAGCTACAGGTCATGTAGGATTTTTCAAAACATGCTATAATGCACAAAGATCATTTTTTTGGAAAGGGATGAGTGCAGATATTCGAAAATATGTAGCAAAATGTGATCTCTGTCAAAGGAACAAGAATGAAAATGTGTCGACCCCTGGGTTACTCCACCTGTTACACATTACCAACCAAAAATGGGAATAAATTTCAATGTATTTCATTGAAGGACTACCTATATCCGATGGAAAAGATAAAATATTAGTAGTACTAGACATACTAACTAAGTATGCACACTTTATTGGAGTAAGGAAAATAGATTCAACAAAACAAACAGTTGAAATATTCTGTAAAAATATTTACAAACTACATGGGTTTCCTAAGGTTAAAGGGAACCCAAATTTAAAGGGAATTTTTGGAGAGAATTTTGCAAACAGATTGGAACCTCTCTCAATATGAGCTCAGCTTACCATCCTTAAACAGATGGTCAAACAAAAGTCGTCAATAAATGTTTAGAAACCTATATTCATTGTTTTATATCCGACAAACAAAATGATCCAGATGGATGTCAGTGGCCTCCCACCTATTCCAACTGGTTCATTTTAGCAATTTTCCAGTTTGGCAGTTTTTTTCCTAGTTTTCAGGTCCCTGACTTGCGAGGCCCTAAACAACGTTTTTAGGGCTCATCACAGTCGAAAATTCCCTTTGATAGAGAATGGAAAAATGTGTAGAACTCGGATAGACCTTTTCAACGAGCTATCGTGCACCTAAAACGGAGATTGTATGCAAAAGTTATGACCCCGGGAAGTTGATGTACTAACTTACCCAAACGGGGCCCACATGACTTTTGGGCTTCATCTCCTAGGGTTAGGTATTTGGATGTCTAGGGTTTTTGACATTCTTGTTTATTGTAAAAAGGTCTTCAGAGCCTCATTGTAAGGATCTTCTTGCGAATGAACGCAACTGTCACATCTCTTCTCAGAGATAAACCGCCACCATTCCAGAAAGCTTGTTTTCCGCTACATTTTACAGTTTCAGCTTATTTCCTTATTGAATAGAAAACCAGTTTTACTGTATCTCTGTTATTCTGTGTTTAGTGTCTTTTAATAATCTGTATTCATTTAGTTTTGCTCATAAAACCCGGATCAATGTTATCAGAGCGGTCTGCTCCTTGTCGTCTTAATGCATGTCCCCAACAAGGTCAGGGTACAAAGAATTGGATCTCGAGCTTGTTTCTCTCGAGGACAAAATCTCTCGCACGCCCAAATGACCTCTCATGGCAGGGGAAAAGAAAGATGACGGGACATGAGATCCTTTCAAAATGTTTCTTGAGGAATCCCTCTCGCAACAGAGGAACGAGATGATGGATAGTTTCGCACAAATCCTTCGGCGACTACCAACAGGTGACGCTTCTTCCTCGAGCGGAGGCACCGCCCCCTTCAAGGTACAAATCAACTTCGATATTCCTATATTGGAACGTCAGATATACGTAGATGTTGTAGACAAGTGGTTGAATCTACTAGAAGGGTATTTTTCTATCCATAACTTTTCAAATAGAGAAAAAATTACTTTTGCACTCCTCAAAGTCGTTTCCCATGTCAAAGATTGGTGGAAAACTTTCCGTGAGCTAAAGGAAACAGAGGAACCCTCATTATTTACAGTTGCGGCCACCTGAGAATCCTTCAGGGATGCTATTAAGGAACAATACTACCATGTCGGAAGTTATGACGACTTGTATACCAAATGGACCACACTGCGGGAAAAAAGAGACCAAGTAGTGCCAGATTTCACAAATATATTCCATACCCTGCGCACCAATATGGGTATCAAAGATTTATAGGGACATATGGTGCTTAAGTATCGCGGTGCTCTACATAGATACATCCGGAACAAAATGGAATTTATGGACATCTCGTCCTTGGGCGCGACCTATCGATATGCCGTCAAAATCGAGCAGAAGCTCAAACAAAAGACGCAAGAATTTGGGCCTGGTAACCCCTCGCAGCAAAAACCAGGAAAAGGCGGCCCCAACCTACAGAACAAAGGACAGAGCAAAGATGGACAATATTAGGACAACCAGTCCAAGTCGCAAGAAAATAATGACACGAAAAAGACAAAGAAGGATACCGGGAAGTGGTGCAACTTCCATAAGAGCCCTTGGCATAACACTGTTGATTTCTGCTCAAAGCAGTCGCTGGTGGCTGAAGTAAAAGCCTCTGAATCAGATGCGGGTTTTGAATCAGAGTCAAAACCCGAAAGGGGAAGACAGATCATTGACGCGGAACCCAGTGCCACCGTTGCTACCACCAAGCTCCAGCCTGGTGAACCAGAGGTGATCTGGAAAACCAGGTATATCCTTTTACAGATCGAAGGTTCCTGCTAGCTGGAAAACAAAGGTTTTTTGTCAAGTATAAATTCAGGAGAACCCCAACAATTTTCTTGTTTCCGACCTTTAACATAATCCAAGGCATGATGACCGTCCATATTGCTTTTATTACAGGTAGAATGGAGTGACCAGATTGCATCTCTATTCGGCTCTTGATTTAATAGTAAATCTGTCCCATTGCTAGAAGGGCCACGCATATCTCTACCAATATCTAGGGTTTCTTCACAGCTAGTATTCTGTTGATCTTTTGCATAGTTTTCACAACAAACTTGTGCAGGCTCACATCCAAAATCTGCTCTGATTTATCAATCGCTGAAAGCATGCAGTCTAAAAGAAAACTGCACAAAGGGCCAGTCACCAATTGACGATGAAATAGACACTTCCTTTCGACAACTTAAAACTGTTTAATAGATGTGTAATCTCAGATTAATCTCTACAGTCTGATATTTGTATCTGACATTGAGGGTTGTACATTACCCACTAAGAAATATAGAATCTTCTCTGGGCCCTCCAGTGAAGGAGTCAAGCCAACTCCCGCTTTGATACCATGTTGATTTTTCATATGAGATGATATGTATATTCAATATATTATTACAATGATGAATGTTCCATATATAGAGAACATATGGTGACCATCCATGAAAGGATGCGTCCCTCGGATAATCAATAACTATTTATTATTATCATTTACTTATTATATATATTATTTAATAATCAATAATTATATTATTAATTATTAATCTAAGAGAATGTCTTCCCGATGTTGTCTAAACATCCACAACTTAGACAGGCCAAGTTAGGGCCTGTAGCAATTAACTTAATATACAAAGAAGATTAGAAGGCCGAGTTAGGGCCAGTGATCTCTACAGCAAGTTATATTCCGTACATAAGCAGAATCCTCGTACGGCAGCAATCGTACAATCAAGGACATGAATGCAACCTGTAATATCAGCAGATGTACTGTATATTTTTATAATTATTATTGAAAGCAGAAATTCCGGGTATTACATTGTTGAGTGGTTGCTAGTATATTTTCTTCCTTATATTTGTTTATCTGTATAAATTCACATTTACTAACCAAGCCATGGAAAAATGAAATGCTCTAAAAGATATCCAAATTACAACAATTGCATGGGAATAATAGAAGAACATGCAAATCAAGAACATGAATCTACATTGATAAACATTTCCAAATTGACCACATTATGCTTACATAACTCTAGCAATCCTCGACACCGTCAAATTTTCCCAATTACAGCATGAAATCAAGCAAGAATTGGAGTAACTTGAAGATGAGTTTTGAAAACGGACACTTCTATGAGTTACAAGGAATTCAATGCTCAATATCCCCGTCTTAATACTAAAACAATGCAGATAAAAGTGACGTTGGAAGACAATGGATGCAAATTGAGAAGGAACATGCATATGAAACAGGCAACTTTCACCACTGTCCTCGTGACACACAATTTATTAATCAATGTATATTGATCAATAAAAGAAAAGTACCATTTATTTCCTTTGCTTGCTACCAATGATTTTAATCCGTATGCCTCTGGAATTAGTATTACATCCTAAAATCACGAGTTTCATACATTTTTCTCCTCCTATGAATATATAAATCTAACCTTGGTTTTGTTTAAAGGGCAATTCATTTTCAGCCCTATAATGTCCACTGAAGAGAATTTACATCTCGATCTTGATAGAGACCTTGAACCCAAAAAGCACAATACATTATTTGTGTTCCACATGCCTAATCCATCAAAATGAATCCAGTTTGTTAACCTTGGCTATGTAAACTTCCATGGGATAGATGTACTAGAAAGACTTGTGTATGTGATAACAATGTTGTAGCTTTGTATTATTTTGCATTACCGGAAAGCTCAAATGCATCTATTTTTAGTTTGACAGTGATTCATCATGTGCATATTAAGTGGAGCCCTTGCAAGGACTAAAATACAATAACAAAAACATTTAGCTACCACGAAGAAAAAAAAAATCATGGTGCAGGAGTCAACAAGGGTTTCTTTGAAAAGTGTGACTCCAAATTCCCAACTACTAGATCTGCCATTGCCATTCTTGTCTCCCAGGTTGCAGTTCCCACATGTGGCAACAAAACCACATTTTCCATGCTAAATAGTTCTTTGGGCACGTTAGGTTCATTTTCAAATACATCAAGACCAGCACCACCAAGGCGACCTTCAACTAGGGCTTTCAACAGTTCCTTCTCATCTACAAGGGAGCCACGACCTATATTCACAAGTCTCCCTTTCTTTCCCAATGCATCAAGAACAGACCGGTTGATAATACCGCGGGTTTCTTTTGTTAATGGGCATGCTAAGACAAGAATGTCACTACTAACTGCAAGGTCTACCACATTTGAATAGTATGAAAAAGGTACATCGGGTTTCTTAGACCTCGAATAGTATGCAATGCTGCACCCAAACGCTTCTGCCCTTTTAGCTATCGCTGAGCCAATACGCCCAAGTCCAACAATCCCAACACGCTTTCCACTTAGCTGAATACACGGTAACAAGAAGTATTGTCAATGCCAATCCATATTCAGAAATAAGAACCTGCAGTCCAATTCCAAAAATTGACAGGTACTATAACATTGGAAGAAAACTTGATTTAATTTTAAAAACCAAGTATGTTTATGCACTCTTACACATCCATCAGAGAAGTTGTTGGGTTGCAATATGTTTATGCTATCAGTTAGTGTAGTGTTACATCATGAGATCCATATCTTGTTCAGATTCAAAAATGAAATAAAATAACCGCAGTGTCATAACCACTTCACAAAAAAACTTGCAAACTAATGGCATTCTTAACAACTGCAAAGATTCATTTAGATTATCAGATACAATGCACTCTGAAACTTTAGAAGAGGATTTTTAGCTGCAAATTGCTTCTGATCATCCTCAGGGTTGGTTTGCCTTATGAAAGAATGGTGAACTTTCTTGCAAGAATGAAACAAGGGTAAGCTCTCTTGCAAGAATTCTGTCCCATCACCTATGACAATCTACCTTTCATTGCTATTTTTATTTACAAGAAAAACATTTGAATTTTAAACCAAACTGTTCATACGATAAACCTAACTGTCAACAAACTGTACCTACTAACATAACCCCAACTGATAAGTACTAGAAAATCAGTGTTACCAGACTCCGCTCAGGGAAAAACTCAGCAAGGCAGAAGAGTTGAGACTTTGACTCGACTCAGAAAAAATTCAGCAAGGAATGAAAATGAGCAAAATGGCACAGTTTATGGACATTATAGGCCTGTTGGAGACTCGGGTTGACTGAATTTCATGCACAAGTAATCAGACTCAAACTTATTTGACCCAAGTCAAATTTGGTCAATGTGAGTATGACTTGCCCCCAAGTCATTTTGACTCATTTGGTTAGCAAGTTGAATCGAGCTCATGAATCTAGTAACCATGCTAGAAACTGACAGTTTGCTAAACGTTTCCATCGGGAAAAAGTACATCACCAAATTTCTAGTTTGAAAATTATTTCTCGGCATCTTCCTTCCTTCCAAGGAAAAAATTAACTGCAATGATTTAGGCTTTAAAGGGGAATTTTTCTAATGCTTTCTTTGTTTGGCAGTGTCACGTCCCCACAGTGTGCCTTGTGATCGTACACCTCTTGAGGGCATGTGGCACCGCAACATTTCTCACTTGGCTACTTGGCAACACCAAGTATACTTTGTCCGAACTACGCCTCTTCACCTAGATCACCCATACTCCATTCTAGGCTACTAGGGAGTCACACTCCTACTCTAGTGCAACTCTTGTATACTTAGGAATTTGTTAACAACTTTAACACTTAGTCATATTTAAGCATACATCCATGAACATGAGAATCCAAGAGAACAACAACGAAACAGGCAAGAGAAACATAGATCAGTGTTACCAACATCGTGATATTGTTATTATCGTGATGTTGGCGATATTATTGCCAAAACGAAGGTCGACGATATTTTCGCCCGGCAATAATATCACAATATTTTTGTAAATCGCACGACGATCCAAAATGTCGCATGCACGTAGAAAAGCCCAAAAATAAAACCGTTTTTTTGGTTTTTATTTGTCATTTTGTAAGTAGAGTGTGGGGTTTGGATAGTGTTATCGCACAATCTGTACTTGCCCAAAGCCCAAGGCAAGTGAATGCAAGATTGGCGTAACATGGGGTGACCTATCACTATTACCTTAATAGGAAACCCCTTTCTGTTTAGGAGTATATCAAAGTTACCGCAAGGGAGACGTCCCCAGTGACCTAAAGGGCTGATAAGACTAAGGCAAGGATGCAAGAAAATCCCCCTCTCACTGGTCACTCAAGTCAAAAGGTTATTAAGGTCTTTAAGGGATGAAGCAACCGTAAAAATGGAGTGTACCTTCCCAGAACAAGACAACAAAGAAAATATGGCAGCTTTCAAGTACAAAATATGATGTTAGTGCTTCTTAAGACCATGAACCTTCAAAGAATAGGCTAGCTGATATAAAGTTGCAGCAATGTAACAGTTTACAACAGAAATAAGTATTTTGTTACAGCTGCAAAAAATATGCCTTGAAATTGCTTGAAAAAACAAGAAAATATAGCTTTGACTAGGCAGAATGATAATTAATTGTCGTAGCAAATTTGGCAATTTCTAGCTAGCATTAAATGTCACTTTTGCAAGGAATTTGCTGCAGTTAGATGGATGTAGAAATCTTTTGCAACAACAACAAATTCTAGTACTCAAAATTGCAAGGAAACACCATGTAAACTTAGCATTTATCTAGTAGATTGATTGGCAATTGTCACAAGGAATTTCTGAGTGAGCTAGGTGCAAGTTATGTAGGTGAATGCAGTAAATTAGCATGAATTAGTATGGTTGTAGCAGTGATTTGCAACATCAGCAAGTTAGCTAAGGAATTAGTCTAGTTTAGGGTTAGTAAAAGTTAGCAAAAACTTTAAGGAAGAAGGTTTGAGTGTTTGTTTGATCAATCATTCACTATAGTGACTAGACTAGTGCCTTTTAGGATTTATGGAGTCAACAATAGAAATGGAAAAACTTGGAGAAAAAGTAGCAATGATAATACTTGTCAAAGGAGAAGGGATGGATGGATGGATGGAAAAGGTGTTGGCACTTCAAGGCCTCAAGCATCCAAATCCTAAGGACCAATTTGCTAGAGAGTAAAGGATCTTAGGCCCTAGCGAATTTTCCTTCCTTAGACTATTTAAAGAGTGTATGAAATAGGCAATTAGAGAGAAGCTACTAGAGTGCTAGCACTTTAAGGCTCTAGTAGCCACTTCTAAACATAGTGTACTTGAGAAATTTAGACAAGTAGAAAACTATAGAGAGAAAGAAGTAACTTATGTTTCTCTCCTAGGGTTTAAGCAAGTAATTTCATAATCTTTAACATGAAACAAGTAAAATTTACCACAAGCATTCATTTACATAAACAAATTCCATATTTTCTACTTACTTCACCAAGAATAATCAAGCCAAACCCTAGTTGAAGAAGCATTCGTGACGATCGTGCCAGAAGAATACCTTCCTTGCTAAGAGGGAGTGTTGAAGTTTCGGAAGATATTCTTATTGTATTTGTATTGTTTAAGACCAAGTCAAAACCCTAAAGAATAATATTATGTTGTATTTGTAAATTCGTCCCTATTGTGCCTTTGTAAAAGTCGATGTAAATTAGAAAGTGTCAATTGTACAAGTCGGCCCTGACCTAATTATAGGGTGACTTAACTACTATTTATATGAAGCTAGGTGCCTCACTTGAAGAACACACACAAAACAAGTTCTCTCTCAAGGAAAAGTGCGCAAGTCTTAGGAGAAGACGCAACTACAAAGGAGGAGTGTTTTCGTGGAGGGTTTTTGGTTATCTCTTGCTCTGTCTTTCTTGGTCTAGTGTTGCGCTACTCTATTGGGGTCAAGGTTTCTGGTCTATATTTTGGTTATCTTCTATTTCGTGAGATCTCTCTTGGAAAGAGACATTGTACTAGTTGACGAATCTATATTGAAGTAGTTTTGTTGGGTTTTCTTCCCCAAGAGGGTTTCCTAGGATAAATCTTGTGTATATTGTGGATGTCTTTCTTTCAATGATTGCTATGCATGTAGTTGTTGTGCTAATAGTTAAAAGTTAAAAAAATACAGAATACACTTAACTGCTTGAGTGAAATTTTAACACGGAAAAGGCAATGGATCGTGCAGAGGACAAGAACGTTGCTCTTGTGGGAAAGAGCAATGAGAAGAAGAAGGACATGAGAAAGGTGAGATGCTTTGCATGTCACAAGACTGGCCACTACGCTAGTCAATGTCCGAACAAGAAGAAGAAGAAGTCGAAACCAAAGGTGTCAGCATCAACAGAGATTGCAGAGTTTGCTGAGAGATATGAGAGGGAGTACTCTCTCATGACTGGTCTCGTGGGCAGTGGGTGCCTAGGGTTCGAGGACATTAAGTTGTGGTTCGTGGACAGTGGATTTTCTCGGCACATGACAAGTATGAGGTTATTTTTCCTCAATCTTACAGAAATAGACTCAGACTGCAATGTGAATTGTGGAGCTGGCCCACAACTTGCAGTAAAGGGGGTTGGAAGGGTTAGATTCCAACTAGAATCAAGAGGTTTTCTGGAGGTTTCCGAGGTATTGTATATTCCATAATTGACTATTAACTTTCTCTCAGTGTCAGCTTTGGATGAGAGTGGAATTTGGAGTTGTCTTCTACGGTGGACATGTGCTTTTATATCCTGTGGGAGAAACTACTGACACAACAACGATGCTTGGTGTCGGGAATGAGAGTCTGGATAGGTTGTTGGGATGACTTGTGTTGGGGTCCAGTGGATTTTTGGATACAGATTCTGTGTCGGAAAGTGGGTAGGTTGCACAGGAGAGAGAGTTGATACCGGGGACTTAGTCCTCTTCCGGGACTCTCAGAGGACTCAGTAGGCATGAGTGGACACAGATGGATGCTTAGGAGAGAGTGCAGTCTCCTAGGAGCATGTCTTCAGCTTGTGGAATAACAAAGGTAACAGTAGAGGCTTCCAGTGCAGTGGGAGTAGTGGCTTCCTGTTCAGACAAAGCAGAGACTTCTAGTATATGGGGAGCAGTTATGGCAGCTGATGAGTTGGAGACAAATTCTGGTGGTGGTATCAGAAGTACCTCTCTCGCTAAGAGGGAGTGTTAGAATTGGTAGCTCGGAGGTACTTCTGCATTGGCGGTGCTCAGCATATGGAAGTCACCGAGCACACTTTCTCCCTAGTGACTTTATAATGTGTTTTTATAAAGTAACTTTATAAAGTTGGGTCTTTTAATTTTTAAATGTAAAAGTGACTTTATGACGTTATGGGTCACTTTAGTGACTTAAGTCACCTCAACGGATGATTAAGTCGTGATCGTTGATCTCATGAGAGCAATATCTAATCTTGACCGTCAATCTCATTGGAAGACCAAAGGTTAGGGTAGTTACATTTTGAAATTGCTTAAAGGCAACTCATGAGGGAGAGAGGGGGCACACTTTTTGAGGAGAAGAGAGTGGGAGTTGAAGAGTCATGCATCCCAAGAGAGTTTGACCTTAGCTTGAGGAAGAGAGTTTGCTACAGAGGGAGTTGTCAAGCATCCCTAGGAGAGGGATTGGCACGCACTCCAAGGAGGAACAGTTCAACATTTTTATCAGTTTGTATAGCTGCTACAGTGAGGTCGTACAGCAGTTAAGGCTGGCCATACAACAAGAAAAAGAGGCGCAAAAATCTAGGTGCCACTTCTGTTCCAGTTGGCACAATTTCCAAGGGTTTTTCTGCTGAGAAAATCGTATAGTTGTGTACTGTACAAAACAACAATATTCTGGCACATTTTCCAAGACAATTATGAAGCTTGTGTTGACTATACTGGGTCATGGAGACCGTACAACAAGGACACGAATTTCAACGCTGAGTTTATGCATTGTTTTGCTGAGAAAACATTGTTGGGAGTGTGAGATAAGTTTTGTGTGTATTTGCTGAAATATTTATTGCCGCAACTCTGGGTTCTATGTAGTATTAGCTGCTGCAACTCTGGGTTCTGTGTAGTATTAGTTGCTGCAACTCTGAGTTATTTGTTGTTGCAACTCTGGGTTATTTGTTGTATTTGCTACTGCAACTCAGAAATACTTTCTTAGAAGCTTAATAAAAATCTCCTTGAACTGTATATTTTCCTTGTGGTTTCTTACTATGGCATAGCCTAGACTTATGGTGTCAAATGTGTGAATTTGCCTATTGTTTATGAGTATTCCACTGTTGTTTTAAAATTTCAGATTGCTTAGTTATTTGTGCTTTAGCTCATAGTCCAGTATATGCATGTTGTCATATTTCTATATTGGTGAATATCTATAAGAAGCTGAAGCCTATTATTGACTAAGTGTTGGGACTAATATTTTTGACAAGAGGCTCATTGTCCGGTGCAAGAGGGATTCGGCTTCAAAGTTCGAAATGAAGGATCTTGGATTGATGCATTATTTCTTGGGACTGGACGTGTGGCAAAGACCAGGTGAGATCTTCCTTGGACAAGGGAAGTACACAGTTGAGATCTTGAGCAGATTCAGTATGATGGAATGCAAGTCCATGGCTACACCTATGATGACAAATCTGAAGAAGCTGGGTGATTCTGCTTCATATTCAAATTTGGTGGATCCCACTATGTACAAGCAACTGATTGGATCTTTGATGTACCTGGTTAACACCAGGCCAGATATTTGCTTTGCAGTGAGCACCCTGAGCCAGTTTATGGTTGAGCCGAGGCATTCCCATTGCGTTGCAGCAAAGCATGTGTTGAGGTACCTGCGTGGTACAATTGGATATGGTCTGAGATATGCCTCAGGTGGTGAAGTGAGGCTGCAGGGATACATTGATCCTGACTGGGCAAGGAGTGCAGTGGACAGAAAGAGCACCTCGGGGTGTTGCTTTAGTTAGGATCAGCTATGATATCATGGTTTAGCAAGAAGCAGAATTATGTATCACTCAGTACAACAGAAACAGAGTATATTGCAGCCAGTGTCACAAGCCGCAAAGCAGTATGGCTTCAAAAGCTTCTTGCAGGACTATTTGATCAGAAGTTAGAGACGACCTTAATACATCGTGATAGTCAAAGTTGTGTCAATCTTTCTGAAAATCCAGTATTTCATAACAGGTCGAAGCACATTGAGATCAAATATCATTTCATCTGAGACATGGTACAAAAGGGAGCAGTAAAGCTCCAGTACATATCCGTAGATGCACAGATTGTAGATATTCTCACCAAGCCTCTGTATAAGGCGAAGTTTGTATACTTCAAAGACAAGCTGGTGTGATGCAAAATGTCTCCCTCGCTGAGAAAGAGTGTTTATGTTTCTCCAATTAGCACCAACGAGCAGATATTCTCCCAGATTGGTCATGCCGATTTGACCAAGAGAGAATGATACATTCACTCACGGGGCCATGCTGATTTGGCTAGTGGTGAATGGCCCAAGTGTTGATGTTTCTCCAGTTAGCAACATCGAGCAAACATTCTCCCAGATTGATCATGCCAATTTGACCAAGGGAGAATGAGACATCACTCACATGGCCATGCTAATTTGGCTAGTGGTGAATGGCCCAAGGGCAGTCTTTCTCCTATTAGTCATGTTGATTTGACTAGGAGTGAAGAAGACTCGAGATGCTCTCACATTGCCTGCTCCAAGATGGAGTGATCTATTTTTTCTAGGGCAGGTTTGACTTGTTTACAATTCTAGTCTAATGTTGAATATGTAGGCTCAAGAGACCTCTTGTGATGAGGGGCTTCTCAGTGGATCTACTCAATATTAGAGCCCTATATTAATTAGACGTGCATGTGAGGAGATGATACATTAACAATGCTCATGAACAACTTTTCTAGTGAAGAAGAAATGCCAAGAAGACAAGACAAACCATTAAAGAAACCCCAGAAAGCATTAAATGAAATATTGAAGACAAAAGGACAAGTCGGCCCTACAAGGAAATTAAAGGTGACTCAATTCATATAAATAAAGGCTTGATCATTTCATTTTCATCACAATCACAACTCTTCTCATCAAGTGTGCAAGTCCCATTTGCAGTTGCAGTTGCAGTTGCAATTGCCAATTGCCAATCACAGTTGCAATTGTAGTTGTAGTTGCTAGTTACAGTTGCAGTTGCAGTTGTCAGTTGTCAGTTGCACAAATTTTGAGGTGCGCTATCTTTGAGGGTTCTTCCTCATACAAGGGAGAAATTATTTCTTTGATGGGTTTCTTCATATTGATGGTGATGTACTTATCGGCTGGAATTCTTCTTAAGAAAAGTTGTTGGTTTTCTCCCAAGGTTGGGTTTCCCAGGATAAAAATATTGTGCATGGCTATCTTTCTATAATTCTATTGTTTCCGCTGCAATTTATTTCGGTTGAGATTTTCAATGTGTAATTATTCTATGATAACAATGGCATAAAATTCTGTTTTGAAATCATAAGGAAATAATTATCATATCTGAAAATTGAAAATTCAACAATTAATAGTCCAAAATACTCATGCAATGTATGTGAAGTCATGTCTAGGAGCAACTACCCCACGGTAGCTTCCCATTTTATAGGGAACAAAATTTATGGGATTCAAAAATGTTATTGTTCTGAAGAGCAACTCAATGAAGTGTTGTGAATTGCTAATCAACATCAAGTAAGCATTGAAGTGTTTCCTAATCAGCATGAAGCAAACAATCATGGATGGAATTTCACTTGTCACACTTCTATGTGTTTTGAAGCTTGAAACTTTTAGATCTCCCCATTTTGGTTGATTTTGGACAATGTAAATAGTCACTACATTTATCGTTTAACTATTAAATTGATCTTTAAGGTTATATTGAAGTCTAAAGATGGTATTGTGACTTATGGTTTCACTGAATTGTGAATGAAATTTATAAATTTTAAACTTTCTATGTTTATGTTACTTAGTATAGTAATATTATGATTCAAATTTCTCGATTATAAATCAATATTTTTAATTTAAGTTTAATTTTGTTTTTTAATTATTTTATTTTTATATTTTTTAATATATATTATGTTAAGGTTTAAGCTATTATTAGAGTTCTTTGCATTTCACTAGATAACAATAGCATAAGATAGGATCACTGAGAAATACACAATCACAAGAGACACATCATTTATCCTGGGAAACCCTCATGGGGGAGAAAACCCAACAAA
>SNQJ01S0065807.1:10380-30105 GCA_010110895.2 Picea sitchensis | reverse complement strand
TTTAGGTACTCAAATGATAATCATCAAAGTTTTATTTAATGAAGAGATAACTTGGGTCCTAATCGACGTTGAATACTCGTATATGAATACTAGTTTCTCCTTAACATTAACACTATCTCTCTTGCTATCAAATGTGTTAGTTCTTTTCTCTGTACCCTAGCCATCCTGCCGACTGGTGTATGGAGAAACACAAATCTTTGCAAGTCTGGCTGACTTCACAGGGTTGGCATAAGGTCAAATGTGTTAGTTCTTTTCTCACCTTTTTTTTTTTTTTTTTTAAGCTCGCAATCCCCTCACTTTTATACTAAATGATGAGTTGTACTCCCTTACTTTATCCAACTTATCCATCGATTTATCAATTGTGTGATAATCCCACAGAGAATTGGAACAACATGAGAACTCCTTATATGTATGGGATACGTTTCTTAGCCAACTCATACAAAGAAATAATCTATGTTGAAACTTCAATTTCTAATCATTGGAAAACATAATAACCAAGGTCTAACTAGAATTTATTATGATATTTGAAAACTTGAAGTGCTTCCACACCAATTTACTAGGTCGCCAATAGAGAAATTTCCTTAGGTATGTGATTCATTTTTTTAGTGCATTTAACAATGTCAATAGATAGATGATGGGATTGTATGATAATACATAGAGTATTTAAGAGAGTATATTCCCATTATAATTGGTGTTGTAGATATTGGAATGATGTCATGTCTTTTACAAGTGGAGGAAAATATCCAGAATGAGTATATGTGTTCATGCGTAGGTATAGAAGTAGCTTAATAGTCCCTGTCGTAGGCATAGAGGGACTATAGCGATCGATAAATCATTGACCTGGCATTAGCTTGTGCGTTGCTAGAAATATTTCCCTATTGTTTATTGTTGGAACAAGGGAAGTGAAAATATCGATTTTTATATAATAAAAAGTATCATGTTTGTCAAGATCTAATTAGACAACGGATTGGAGGTCTTATTGCTGCTTTCACTATTCCCAATGTAAAATATGTTTGCATTTCCAAAGTATTTGGTAGTATATGGTCTTTTTGAATCATAAATTTTGTTATGCATTCGTGGAACGTGGATTAATGCTAGCATTAGTTCAAATGTTTCCCTTAGCATTTTCTGCTAGGTGGAATACATTCTCCACGATATTGCTATGTCTGATTTTTTCTTTATTGTTGCGTTCTTCGAGAGAACAGTTCAGCCACGCTGCATCTTTTCTTAAATGCTTGCACATGCCTACGCCCTTCGATGGTCCTTACTGTCTTAATTGTTTACCTAAGAGCTCTGCAAGTCTTAAGGTTTATTGTACATATGTGACGCAGCCTCACTCCTGGGAGCACGTCCGCTCTCTCAGGATCTTCTTCTCCTCGACCCGAAGAACTCTAAGGTCCTTCTATTTCCCTATCGGGAAATCTGCACCCACAGATTTTCTTCTTCACGACTTCCCTTTGTTCACTTATCGAGAAATCAGAACTCGCGACTTCGCAAGTTCTCGGTTGCTCGCTGGGCTCTCGAATCCCCGAGACCCGATATGTCAGTGAGCGCTGACTTCCTCTTTCCTCTATCGGGACTTTGGCTCTATCGCGACTTCGCAACTCGCGATATAAAGCACTCGGTTTTCCAACCCCCGATACCCGATGCGCCGAAACGCCGATGCACACGTGAGTTAACTTTTAAACGATCCCTTATCTCGTCGGGACTTCAGACTTCGCGGGATCGTGAATCCTAACACCTAATATTCAGAACTTCTCGCGGCAAGGTCCCGATGACTTCATGCCACCTGTACTCCACTTCTCCGACTCCCTATGGCCCACACTGTCTACGCAACCGTCGAGATATCACATATCGCAATATCGCGATTCCCATTACCAAGTCTTGGGCGTTTTTCTCATGAGATATGGATAGGCGATCTTGCGAGTAATCCAACCGGCCCTGGCTGACTGGGATCAACGACTATCCTTCTCCTCCCTCCTCGTGTCTTCGCGACTTGGAGTGGCCAATGCTTGGGTTCTCACCCTGCGAACTTTTGAGTTCGCAAGATTTTCCGATCTCTGCCACCTGTCCTCCTCAGATGGACGACTCCTAGTCTTCTCGCCTCTTCGTCGCTCGTGAAGTTGAAGGACTTCCCTTTCTATCCTCTGATGTCCGAGTCCCCGATATGGGAAATCTCGCTCCTCTGGGACGTGAAATCTTCAACGGTCCAGAATCTATTGGCTGATCCGACGGCTGTCGTTGCTCCTCCTGAGCTCCTGCGCACTTTCTTCATGCACTTGGAGGAATTCCAAGTTCTCAAAGGCTCTGACCTTTGTCTTCTCTTCTCTCTACGAGTTCCTTTACCTCGAGGTTCGTTGCGCGTATAAAAACATTGACTCCTCCTGAGCTTTTACTCTCGAATCCCCAAGGGATTCTTTTGACTTTTGCACCTCTACAGAGTCTTCACACACCCACAGTGTTG
Source organism: Picea sitchensis (assembly GCA_010110895.2). Lineage (NCBI taxonomy): Eukaryota > Viridiplantae > Streptophyta > Pinopsida > Pinales > Pinaceae > Picea > Picea sitchensis. The sequence goes on along the minus strand of SNQJ01S0065807.1, from coordinate 27,641 downwards.
TCTCTCCTGAGCTACTCAACACTCAGACCCCTAAGGGATTTTGTCTTTCTTCCTTCTCCCTCAGATGGAGGATGTTTGGATGCCCTCCTGGCTATCCTCAGCCTCAAGCAACTCCTTGCTGAATCTGCAGGGTGTTTAGCAACCCTGTGAAGATCCCTCAGTGGATTCTTCTTCAAGTCACAGAACTCAAAAGAGTTCTCTTCTCCCTATGCCTGTCTGCACAATGTCTCAATTCCCTCCTGGCAGAGTATCTTCTCAGAACTTCCAGCAGTTTTGTTTCCTTCTGTGCACGTATGCACCCACTCAATGCCCACCTGGAAGAGTTCTCAGAATCCTCAGTGATTCTGTTTCTTCCTGAAATTATCAACAAAAGTCTTCCGTTGTACACTCCTTGCACCTGCTCAATGCCCACCTGGAAGAGATCTACAGAAATCCTCAGAGCTTCTGTCTGCAATTGTGTTCTTCTCCCACAGCCTTGCCTCGAAGGTATTCAACAACCTTGTGGTCTTCCTCCCGAGTCGTTGATTCCATTTCTTGTGCCACAACACATCTTTGTCTGAATCCACAGTATTCAGAAATGCATCCTTAGTGCATGGCTATCAGAACCCGCAGTGTTCTGTCACACCCTCCTGGTGTGAAGCCTCAAAGACCTTCACCTAAAATCAAACACACTCCTGCAAATCCATGATAACAGCATACATTCATAGCATACAATGGAACACTCACAGACATTCATTCAACACATAATACATGCAGGAAAAATTGCTCTGTTTGTATTAAAATGGAAAATGCATGTATTTACAAGGTGTCCCTGAGCACGGCCTGTAACAAGGTCTCCGCTCTTCTCTTCTGCTCTCTACTCACAGATCCTCTTCAACTACAACTCAACTACTCAAAATGAGATATGAAATCTCTTTTACCCGAGGGGGGCTCTTAGAGCGCTTCCCCCCAATCTACCTACCCTATTCAATTTACATTGAATGAGATGTCTAGTCCAGCATCTGGATCTAGATCTCAACCTTACAAACATTTAAAGGCCTATCTACTCTACGCCTGCATAAAGGCACGGATCTATGGCTCAACAGCCTAGACATTTAAATTACATTCATAACAAATATTAAATGAGGCTACACCTCCCTTTTATCATTTGAATGCATGCGCGCTAACGTGGCTGGCTGGCCGAATGGCTGCATGGAGAGATGCTCCTGCATCAAACTCCTCAACTGCAAAATCATGAGCTCTTGCTCATGCGCTTCCCCTGTAAGCTGTTGGAAATCCTCCTGGATCCCAAACAAATATCTGGAGTTGTTCATCCGCTTCGTCCTGCTGCTTCTGCTGCTTCTGTTGCGCTGCTGTTGTTGTTGCCTCTTCTCTACCCAGCTTCTCCTCACTGGAAGTCTCTGCTGACCTCAACATCAGCTCCATGATCTCCTTGATCACTTCGTCCAGCTGCTCCCATGGATGGTCTTGTTTTTGCAGTCTGCTCAGCTGAAAATTTTTATGGCACATGGGCAGATCATCATGATCTCCCATGCCTCCTTCATCCATTTCCAACTTCACCTGTTGGATGTGCCTGCCCTGCACCTTCACCCTTTTCTCCAGGGATTCAAATTCCTCATACAGATCAACCAAACTAGTGTTGTCTATTTCTTCTTCTTCTGCTCCTGCAATCTCCCCTGTTGCAGTCTTTTCAGCTTCATCGGTGAATGCATTGAGCCATTCCTTAGAATGCTCATTTTCTTCCTCTGCTTCTACTTCTTCTTCTGCTGTCAGCTCCAATGCTGCAGTGCTCTCAGCTCGCTGGATGAAATCATTGAGTCGTTCCTCAGAACACTCATTCTTCCCTTCATCCACTTGGGCAGTCTCAAATGTCTGTTCCAATTTCCTTTTGACAGTCATCGTCAATTGTGACTGTTCTACTGCTGCACCATTTGCAATACCGATTTCTGCCTCCTCCTGGGCAGAGGGTAGGAATATCCCAATTCCCCCAATCATCAGAAGATCATCCTGATCTTTCACCTCTGTCAGCTGCATCTCCTGATCCAAATTCATCTTTGAGCTCACTTTCTCTGTCAGCTCCTCTAGCTGAATCCGACTTATCAGTTCACCCCTACCCATCTGGAAATATGGGATGCTTCTGCTGCCCTCCTGGCAGATTTTGAGATCAACCGATCCCATCTTGATCAGCACCCAATGCTGACTTGAACTCTCCTCTGTGTCCCTGAGACTTTCAGATAGTCTCAAACGCTCATCTCTGCCCACCTGGAAATATGAGACGATCTCGCTGCCCTTCTGGCAGTTTTCGAGATCCCGCAGCGATCTCTGATCATTTCCTAGCTGGCAATGCAAAGTTTCCTGGTTGTCCTCATGACAGTCTGTGAGATCTTCAGCTGATCTCAACTCATTGCCCTCTTGGAAATCTGAAATTTCTTTTTCTCTGCCCTCCTGGCAGTCTTTGAGATCATCAACCGATCTCATTTCAGATTCCAAATTGTTGAGACTTTCCCCAATCTCTGGTTCGCATATCTGAACCAATTCCTCCTCTGTGGATTTGAGGTTTTCAACATACCTCAACCATTCCTTTAATAGCCTACACTGCCTTATGACCATCATCTCCCTGACTGGCCACTTCATCTTTGGCGTCTTCATGGGACACTCATACACCCATCTCGGCTTCCTATCCTGCCGCATCTTCAATTCGAGCTCCTCCACCTCTCGCTTTATGTCAACGAGCTCTTTATCCATTTCTGCTATGCTCATCATCTCTGGGCTCTTCTTTTCAGCATGCTTATGGCCTTCAGTATCCATCTTGCTGTGTTTATCCGCCTCCCTGGTAGACCTGCTGCTATCACTCCACATCAAGAGCGTCTCCAGCTTCATATTACAGTCCTGTTGACTGTCTCCTTGATTGATGCCTACCTGCAAACAATCATTACAGAGTCCTCAACAACTCTGTCTTCCTCGACCTTCTCTCCTCTACTTGAAATATACAAACAAAGTTCCTACTCTGATACCAAACCTGACGCATCCGCACTCCTCGGATCACGTCCTCTCTCTCAGGATATTCTTCTCCTCGGCCCGAAGAACTCTAAGGTCCTTGTATTTCCCTATCGGGAAATCTGCACCCACGGATTTTCTTCTTCGTGACTTCCCTTTGTTCACTTATTGAGAAATCGGAACTCATGACTTCGCAAGTTCTCGGTTGCTCTCTAGGCTCTTGAATCCCGGAGACCCGATATGTCAGTCAACGCTGACTTCCTCTTTCCTCCATCGAGACTTCGACTCTATCACGACTTCGCAACTCGCAATATCAAGAACTCGGTTTTCCAACCCCCGATACCCGATGCGCCGAAACGTCGATGCACGTGTGAGTTGACTTTTCAACGGTCCCTTATCTCGTCGGGACTTCAGACTTCGCGGGATCGCAAATATTAACACCCAATATTCGGAACTTCTCGCGGCGAGGTCCTGATGACTTCGTGCCACCTGTACTCCACTTCTCCAACTCCCTGTGGCCCACACTGTCTACGCAACCGTTGAGATATCGCGTATTGCAATATCGCAATTCCCGTTACCAAGTCTTGGGCTATTTTCTCACGAGATCCTGATAGGCGATCTCGCGAGTAATCCAACCAGCCCTGGCTGACTTGGATCAACGACTATCCTTCTCCTCGCTCCTCGCGTCTTCGCGACTTGGAGTGGCCAATGCTTAGGTTCTCACCCTGTGAACTTCCGAGTTCGCGAGATCTTCCGATCTCTGCCACCTGTCCTCCTCAGATGGATGACTCCTAGTCTTCTCGCCTCTTCGCCGCTCGTGAAGTTGAAGGACTTCCCTTTCTATCCTTCGATGTCCGAGTCCCCGATATGGGAAATCTCGCTCCTCTGGGACGTGAAATATTCAACGGTCCAGAATCTATTGGCTGATCCGATGACTGTCGTTGCTCCTCCTGAGCTCCTGTGCACTTTCTTCCTACACTTGGAGGAATTCCAAGTTCTCAAAGGCTCTGACCTTTGTCTTATCTTCTCTTTGTGAGTTATTCTCAAAGGCTCTGACCTTTGTCTTCTCTTCTCTCTGCGAGTTCCTTTACCTCGAGCTTCGCTGCGCGTATAAAAACGTTGACTCCTCCTGATCTTTTACGCTCGAATCCCCAAGGGATTCTTTTTACTTCTGTGCCTCTACAGAGTCTTCACGCACCCACAGTGTTGTCTCTCCTGAGCTACTCAACACTCAGACCCCTAACGGATTTTGTCTTTCTTCCTTCTCCCTTAGATGGAGAATGTTTGGATGCCTTGCTGGCTATCCTCAGCCTCAAGAAACTCCTTGCTGAATATGCAGGGTGTTCAACAACCCTGTGAAGATCCCTTAGTGGATTCTTCTTCAAGTCACAGAACTCAAAAGAGTTCTCTTCTCCCTGTGCCTGTCTACACAATGTTTCAATTCCCTCCTGGTAGAGTATCTTCTCAGAAATTCCAGCAGTTATGTTTCCTTCTGTGCACGTATGCACCCGCTCAATGCCCACCTGGTAGAGTTCTCACAATCCTCAGTGATTCTGTTTCTTCCTTAACTTCTCAACAAAAGTCTTTTGTTGTACACTCCTTGCACCTGCTCAATGCCCACCTGGCAGAGCTCTACAGAACTCCTCAGATCTTCTGTCTGCAACTGTGTTCTTCTCCCACAGCCTTGCCTCCAAGGTATTCAGCAACCTTGTTTTCTTCCTCCTGAGTCGTTGATTCCATTTCTTGTGCCACAACACATCTTTGTCTGAACCCGCAGTATTCAGAAATGCATCCTCAGTGCATGGCTATCAGAACCCGCAGTGTTCTGTCACATCCTCCTTATGTGAAGCCTTAAAGAACTTCACCTGAAATCAAACGCACTCTTGCAAATGCATGATAACAACATACATTCATAGCATACAATGGAACACTCACAGACATTCATTCAACATAGAATACATGCAGGAAAAACTGCTATGTTTGTATTAAAATGGAAAATGCCTGTATTTACAAAGTGTCCTTGAGCACGGCCTGTAACAAGGTCTCGTCTCTTCTCTTCTTCTCTCTACTCGTAGATCCTCTTCAACTACAACTCAACTACTCAAAATGAGATACAAAATCTATTTTACCTAAGGGGGGCTCTTAGAGCGCTTCCCCCCAATCTACCTACCCTATTCAATTTACATTGAATGGGTTGTCTAGTCCAGCATCTGGATCTAGATCTCAGCCTTACAAACATTTAAAGGCCTATCTACTCTACGCCTACATAAAGGCACGGCTCTATGTCTCAACAACCTAGACATTTAAATTACATTCATAACAAATATTAAATGAGGCTACGCCTCCCTTTTATCAGTTGAATGCATGCGCGTTGACGTGGCTGGCTGGCCGGCTAGCTACATGGAGAGATGCTCCTGCATCAATATGCCTTGCAATACAGTTTTGTTCATGCTCAACATCCTTGCTTTTGTGCTCCATCCTTGTTCGTTGTTTCGTTCCATGATTCTGGTTCTTGTTTGATTCAACTTTGCAAAGTTGAGGTCCTGTACTTGCAGTTCGATCTCTTCGTGGTTGTTCGTTGGTTTGTTGTTCTTCAAGTTTGCAAGTTGTTGGACCTGTTGTTGCGGTTTTCATTTTTTTTGCGCTGAGGTCTTCTCATCCTTTGTTGATGGGTAAGTTTCCCTATTCTTGTTGATTTTCAATATTTTGTTCCAGACCATTTTTGTCTGTGCTCTTAGTTTATGTTCCTGGAAACAATACGTTTTCATATGGCGGATGTCGCGTCCATAGTTTTTCCAAAAATTCCAATGCAGAGGGATTTACGAAAATTAGTTGGGAGCTATCAAAAGAGGGAACCATCGGGCGGGGTGTAGACATAGTGTATGCTTCTATTCTGTGGGCTGGAAAACTGCGTTTGCCTATTTTCTTTTTGCTGAGTTAAGTTATGGTTTTATTTTTTTGCGGTCTTTCTTTTGTTTGGTTCATTTTCCAGTGTCGGTCTATTTTATTCTCATATACTATGGGAACTATGGGGGATTCAAGTTTATAAGAAGAAAGTTTAAAGATACATATGAGGATTGGTGCATTATTTTTCTTTTCTTTTTTATTTTGCTAGTTTTTATTTTTTTCCTATGCTTTTCTCTATTTTGATAGAAACTGAAAGTATCTAGAAAACAACTTCAAAATGACATTTGAAAAGATGAAAGAGGTAATAGATGTTGAGTCGTATGAAAAAGATACACAGTCCATTGTAGATGACAACATTGACGTGGTTTTGCATAGGAATGGCCTTTTTAGATTGGATGCATTCTCGTATGATGTTGGGGATTGCCTTTTTGATACATTTCAAGTTCTATTGCATTTCTGGTATTCGTTGACCGAGCTTCACAATGGATTGATAGATTATTTCTTGGCCTGTTTTAAAAATGGTGATGTTGAGGCTTTGTAGTCCTATGAATACGAACTTGAATATGATTTTCTTCGACAGTTGCATGGAATACATGATGTGGATATGTATTTTTCAAATATGTGGTTGTCTGCATCTCTAGTTCTACTTGCACATCAGAGGGGACTTTGGGGAGATACATTTTGTATATGGTGGTTGTCTAGCTGGCTGAATATATCAGTTGGCATATGGTCATTAACAAGAAAAACAAGATATCTACAATTCAACAAAACTGCATCTAACAATCCATATTGCATCTTGTTCCATGATGTTGATGCCCTCAGTGGCCATTATGAACCACTATTGTATAGAAAAATGTCCATATGCAATATAGAAGGTCCTCGTATCTACTTGTCCATTATTTGCAAAGACCTTCAATCGCAATGGAAACAGATTTTGGATGGCATAGATTGTTATGGTTTATAGATGGCAACAAATGTTGTGTCTAGCTGTGGAGATAATCTATTTAATGCAATTTTTTGTTTGGTAGCAGCCGAGTTCGATGTTCAGTCGATGCGTATTTACACTGTACAGTCCTTCTGCAATGCGATTATAGGTGGCAGCGAACAGGCTTTTAGGTGCTTGCATCAGCACCTTTGCCCATATCTCGAGGAAAATATGCCGGCAGTTGGAAGTTGGTAGGAATACCTTGTGAACATGGCGCTTCCATATGAAGAAGGGAATATGGAGGGTTGCATATTTTGTTTGCAATGGTTGTCTATGGTATTGAAGGTGAAGATCCAGGTTTGGTCGGCCTCGCCAGCTGGCACTGTCCATTGCTGGGTTACCGATTAAAATTACGATCGAACAATTCACATCCTGTCGTTGAAAACAGATATAGCACATATCCATTATGAACCTTTGCTTGGAGATATTGGTAGTTCAGGGTTGAGTGTGCATGCGACCTAAAAACCATCGAATCTGCATACGCGTGGAATGTTTTTTAGTGAAAACGAGAGTCCTCCCGGTTTCGATATGGGCAGACAGGGCTTGAACAAAAAAATCGTGCGTAGAATTCATTTCAATTGTGATTAGGCCATAGAGGGATTAAACAAAAAACATAGAGTAAGTTATCACAATTTGAAAAAACTTGTTTGTCAAATTCGTCCAACTTCTGATAAGCAAATAGAGGCCTTGAACAAAAAACATAAAATAGTTTCTAAGAAATTGGGTGAGAGTGAAATTCATCCCAATTGCCACCAGGTCATCCCACCCTTGGGCAACAAATGTAGAGTAAGTTACCACAACTTGAAAAAGGTCATGTGCGAGAGAAAAAAATACATTGCTACACTTCCTTTTAGAGAGAAACTCACATATGACAATGTAAAGAAATTTGTTCATGCAGAACAGAACATAAACATGTGCGATTGCATATCCCATAATGGTCATGCAACTATGGAAGTTCGTGGTGTACATGAAAAACAGGAAACAATTTCTACCCATACTTCCCTGCGAAAAACAAATGCAAGACAGACCTAAATGAAACAAATGAAAGACACTCCTTCCATTGCATGTGAAATTTGTGAACAATTGAATTAAAAAAAAAAAAGTAAGTCTTTCACGCCTGATTTGCAAGAAGAATACCACCTCCTGACAACCCACTATAAACCATTTTCCAGTGAGAAAGTTTGTCTTTCATGCAAACGATTACTTGAAAATGGAAATCTACCACAGTTTGCAACCCCTGGCTGAATAAGATGTAATACACCACTAGCAGATGTAAGTGCACTTACAGAACTTGAGGAGAGACTTGTCTCTCTACAAATTGCATTTTCTCAAATCATACCTTGGGGTTGTAAGCGACCCCAGATGGGATTAACAGGATCAATTATTAATGTGCTTGTTTAGCTAGATGTTGTGCAAAAAACATTTCCACAGTTCATTAACAATACAATTACAATCGTTGTGGCTCTGAAAAGATGCTTGCAATACAAAAATGTGTATCAGACAAGCAAAGTGTGTGTGCATGATGTTATGAAAGCATTAAAGGAATTATGTTCCAGGGCCCTGTACAAAGTAGAGAACATTTGTATAAATTCCAACTGGAACAGTGTTCTCGCAGAAGAACATGGAAACTCTGTAGAGACTCTCGAAAATCCTAATGATTCTGATACAAGTGATGAATCAGAGAATGAAACACCTATTGAAACATTGGTCCATGGATTCACTGATTCACAGTGCATTCGTGACTTGCAAGACAAAATTGTCGAAATCGCACCTGGCAAGGGGCAGCGTCCACTTGGAATATTCAAGGACAAATTCGCTGAGGAAATGAACTTTCCAACACTGTTCTATGGAGATCCACGTGGCATTGATATTATAGAACGATTCAGTTATCATTAAATAGTCAGATGGGAGCTACTACATTCAAGTGGTTACTTCTCTTGTCACATAACAATTTTTTTTTTCAAAACAATGTGCATAATAATAGAGCAAGTTTTGTCCTGCATGTGGGTCCGAATAAGAAAAAGGCCAGTTACAAGGAAGAAATTTGTTGGCCAAGGATGTGAAGTACAAAGTAAACCTAGAAAAAATTCTGAAATCTGATATTGGATACATAGATTTCAAGAACATCTGCACCTCTCCTGACTATTTGCAACAAAAAAAATAAAAAAAATGTAATGATCTGACAATTGGGGCCGCCAACATTTTTCATCACATTTACCAGTGCAGAGCATTGTTGGGATCCATTGGTGGCTGTCGTTTCTGACCTGCTTAGTAATAGGAAACGTAAAAAAAAAAAAACACACTGGAAAATATTGGCATTGACTACCTCATAAGAAAAGACCCAGTGGCATGTACTCGATACTATAGACATAGAATAAATGCTTTGAGACAATTTATATGCCATGATGAAACGTTTTTCGAAAAAATATAGGACTACTTTTTTGTGATTGAATTCCAGAATAGGGGAAACGAGCATGACCACGCATCGTTGTGGATAGAGGGTGCACCAGTCTATGGAGTTGATAACAATTCAAAGATCGAACAATTTGTGAATAAATACATAACATGCAATATAGATCATTTGGAACCAGACCTTGCGAAAGTCCATAGACATTACCATACAAGAAGTTGTAGAAAACGAAAAAGCTTGCATTGTAGATACAACTTTCCCGTTCCGCCAATGAGAGCTACAAGAATCATAGAGCTAGATAGTTTAGAGGACAGTGTTGTTGTTGAGAAATCTAAATCCTTGTTCACATTTCTAGAACAAGGAGGATTTGATGAAATGATGAGCTTTGATGCCTTCTTGACATAAGAAAATCTATCAGAAGATGAGTACATCCAAGCCATACAAATAATGCTTAGGCAACCAAAATTTTTCCTAAAACGAAAAATCTCCCATATTTGGAACAATAGTTTCTCCAAGGACATGCCGGTTATGTGGAAAGAAAATACAGATGCACAGTACATGCTGAATGCATATGTTGTAGCATCCTACTGCACCTCGTATATGATGAAGATTGACAAATCTATGACATCTGTATTCAGAAAAATACACAAAGAACATGAAAGAAATCATATTGATTCCATACAAATGATACGCACCCTTGGAAATACATTGCTTAATCTTCAACAAATTTTTTCTCGGGAAGCAATTCACATTGCCCTTTCTTTGCCCCTCACTTGTAGTTCAAGAAAATGTGTCTTCATAAACACATCTCCACTTGAAAAACACACATTTATGCTTAAACCATCGGTTTTGCTGCAACAAGAACCTGACAATTCAAAGGACATCATATGTCACTCTATTATTGATTATTACATCCAACGTCCATCTCCTATTAGACATATCTTCTTAGCATAATTTGTATCGCATTACAAAAAAAATGGTACACCCATATCAAAAAGGAAAAAACCCTATGTTATACGGTTTGTCAAATACAATAAACATTGTGACTATGAAAACTATTGTAGAGAAAAAATGTTGTTGTACGTTTCGTTCCATGAAAACGAAGAGACATTAATACATAACTTCTCTACATGGGAGGTTGCATATGTTGCCTTTGAGACTATAGTGCATATCAATGAAGCTAGATTTACCTACAATGTTAATCCAACATGGGGAGATCTAGAAGTTGCACTTAATGACCTAGAAAACCATGGCGATCATGATGAGACATTGAGAAACCCAAAAACAACCGTAACTCCTTCTGTGTCCTATGAATTACAAGCATATTTTCCTTGTCCTCCAGCGATTGAAAGTGAAAAACATATCAACCATGGTTTTCAAGTTACAAAACATACTTTCTTTGATTGAAAATATTGAATACCATAGAATAAGACATTTTTTTGAATCGAGAACAACAAACAATTATAATGGACATTTCCCTTAAAAAACGGTTGCCAAGACATGAGCGATCTTGTGCGATGTTAAATTGGGAGAATAGGAATAGGCAAGACATTCACAACAAAAACATTGTTCCAAATTCTGCCACAAATATATGATTCAAACAATTCTTTTGATCCTATGAAACCAAAGGGTTTAATAGTTGCATATACAGGAAAATATGCATACAATGTTGGTGGAACAGTAGTCCACTCTGCATTTTTAATGCGTTTTAACAAGTCATGGTTTCTTCCACTTAGTAAGGAAATTTTGGATACATTATCTAATCTTTACGAGGAACTTCAACTTGTCTTTATATATGAAGCATCTTTGATTGGCAGTCTGTTCTTGTATTCCATTGGCAGCTGGCTAAGAAGCATAAAATATGCATTGACAGTCGGCTAAGAAGCATAAAACATGTGCAGACCAAATACTTTGGAAACATTGACATGATCTTCTATGGCGATCTTTACCAGGCACAACCCATCCAAGATTCTTTGATATTTGAACAACCTATCGTTAACATGGAAATAGTGACCCATGACTTTTGGAGGGACAATATTAAATTCTTTGAGTTTCATACTACAATGCACCAGACAGATTAAACATTCATTTCGATTTTGAATAGAATGTGCACAAACAACCAAACATATGATGACTTGACCTATATCAATTTGAGGTGCTTAAGACCTACACCAACAGATCCAATGTTCCCTTACTTGTTCTACATAAATAAGGATGTTGCAAAGCACAATAGCCACATGCTGTCACTCATGCCTGGTGATGATATCATCATCAATTTGATTGACTTGGAAGAAGACAACCATGGAAATATCCCATGTCATGAACATTCAGTCACTTTACCTTTGCACCTTGCACTGAAATTAGAAATGCTAGCTGAAATATATGCTTGTAACTATGATTCACAATATGTCTTGGTGAATGGTGTAGATGGAATACTGAAAGGCTATACGAAGACATAAAAAGTAGATGTCCTTTGGATTAAGTTCCATGAACCGCATATAGGCAAGCAACAAGCAAGCAAGTTGTCTTATCTATATAATTCAAACACTACAAGCGATTGGACTCCTATTTTGAAAATATCAAAGCCAATATCGACATCAACAAAGATAGGTCGACTGAAGATTCGCTAACAATTTCTGATTAAACTTGCATGTGCACATACAGTCCACAGATCACAAGGACTAACACCTGATAATGTTTCATTTCAGCCTGCTGGAATTCAGATACATGGACTTGTATACACAACACTATCCCATGTCAGAATCATAGACTCCTTGTATTCACTATGTCCTCTGACAAAAGATAACTTCAAAGTGAAACAAAAATTTGATATTGAGATGGAACGACTCAGGACCACCGCAAAATGGAAACTGCATTATGATTACCAATCCATACAAACAAATTCATTTGTATCAATTCTCTCGCTTAACACACGCAGCTTAAATGCACACATGGATGATATACTGAATGAATATGATTTAATGCAATCCGATATTCTGTTCTTGTAGGAAACACACATGGCATTATGCATGCAGAACAAACAATTCCCAAATCACAATTGCATATCAAGTTACATTACACATGGGGTGATGATACTGGTGAAAAAACATGTATCAATTTTGGACCACATACATATCGAAGAAAAGAATGTTGAACTGGTGCTTGCCAAAAACATTTCCCATGGAACAGAAGTTGCAATACTAAATCTATACGCTGCTCCCCTTGCAACATTCTCCAACATAGTAAATTTTATTTCCAATGCATTGGACCATTTCCATCTGAACAAATTCATTGTACTTGTAGGAGACTTCAATATTGACATGCTACAAAATACTGGCAGAACAAAAGAATTGCAAAACTACATGTGCAAATACAGTCTACGCTTTCTTCTAAACAACACAACCCATCTGCAAAACACACTTATTGACCATGTTTGGTCCAATGTGCCCATTTCTCAATACAATATGTTTGTCTTAGACACATATTGGTCTGATCATGATACAATTGGTATTGCACTTGAATTATGACATATACATCAAACTTATTGCAAACTCATATTTCTATGTTTCAAAGCATATCTATATCCCCAATTTCTACACATAGCATTCTGGTGAGCATACAGACAGTCTTCTACTCTAATTATAAAACATACATTGTGAAAAAAAAGAAAAAATAAGGTACATCCTCAAAAAAACTATTTGCGACTCTATTCATCTTATTCAATTTTTTTGTGTATATGTACATAGTAGTTGTTTTTTTCTTAACATCTGAGCTTATGTTCATATCCCTTTTGTTTTGTACTTTTGTTGATAGAAACAGAAAGGAAAACTAGAAGGCGCAAAGAACTCTTACCCACCAGAGATGTACATGAATCAATGCAAAGGTGCATTCTTTTTCTTCCTGTGTTCCATAGTAAACAGTTTTTCCTTTACTTTCTTTGAATTTGTCAAACTTGTTTGCAGGTATTTTATTTTTATTTATTTATTTATTTATTTGCGCAGAGAAGTTGCTACGCTGCACGTCCACCATCCAGTAGAACTACAACGTTGAGATAGCCAACCCGCAAGTCCATTTGTCAATATGTATATCGCCCAACTATAATTGCTATTTGTAGGACACAGAACATTAGAGGCACAGTGTTCAGCTCGCAAGTGCACGATCCAAATAAGTGGCTAAGTATAGAATAAGGGATCTGTGCATCATAAGAAATTTGTAGGGCATCGAAAAATAGAGGCTCGTTTCTAACCCCGCCAACCCGACAACGCACGATGCACAAAATGTACATTCTCTATAAATTTTCAACCACCCGGCAAGTCCGCTTGTCAATTTGTATATTGCGGAACTGTATGTGCTATTTCTAAAACATGGAACAATAGAGGCCTATTTTTCTACCCCTCCCGTCCGAGAACCTGCAAGTATGGAATGCGATATCGATACATGATCTATAAAATCTCATGTCCATACTTTATAAAGGAACATATTTACTTTTGCCTCGTTTCTACACACATTTATATGGTAATCACAGAATTGGAGTTGCACATGAATTATGAAATGTGCAGTGGGAGTTGGACGGAGCCCTTTGCTTTACTTAGGCAATTTTGAACCCGCCAGCCTGAGAACCCAATATCTATATGGTGGAAATCGACCCAATGTACAGCCCGCAAATATGTATTGCTCGTTTGTGGGAGCCCACCAGCCCTGGAGTAGAATATTGAGCCAGTCGCCTCGCAAATTCGCTTCTCAATTTATTATCATAAGATATTTGCAAGGCACCGAACAATAAAGCATCGTTTTTTACCTTGCTAGCCTGAGAACCCATGATCCAGAAACTGTAGATGGTCTATCAAATCTCGATCACCCCGCAAGTTCGCTTCACAATTTGTATATCACGGAACTTTGTGTGCTACTTGTAGAACACTGAACAATAGAGGCCTTCTTTTGAACCTTCTCGCCCGAGAACCCACGATCCTGAACCATGCACTTTCAGACTTGGCCATTCCTTCCTTGCTTCCTCTTCCCCGTGGCCGTTACCTTCGCACGTGTGCATAATAAAAAATATTTTTTATATATATGTGTGTGTGTGTGTGTGTCTTCTTTCTAAATCTTTAATGCTAACAGGTCATCGTGCAACTACCATCTAAGATGTCATTGTTGCGCGCAAGGCTCGAGAAGTTTTTCCATTAGTGCAATTTTTGCGAAGCATTTTCTTCTCCCTTCCCAGTTTTAATTTCAAATGCCATGGAATGTCATTCACACGATGCCAGCTTGCTTCCTTCATGAAACCTCCAATCGCTTCCAAGTCTTAATTTCAAATACCATGCAATGTCATTCACACACTGCCATCTTGGTTCATTCACGAAACCTCCAATCCTTAATGTTCTTCGTCGTAACCCTGACCTTCTCACTTCTAAGTTTGCAATAACTACGCTTTACTTCTAACAGGTCACCATATAGCATGCATAGATATTGTCATTAATGAGGAGATTTTATATTCGCACGCATTGAAGCAATGCTCGCGGGGGGTTATATTGTCCCCTCCATTTCTTCATTTCAAGAAGCGTCTGGAGTCAACCAACCTTTTGATAAACTACTGCCAGTAGCTGCACAACATTTTTGTAGAGATGCAGTGAACATCTTCCTCAAGAGATTCTCGTGCAGAAGAACGGAAAAAGAATTGTAGGGGAGGTGGAGCAACCCGAAATTTACCGTCAAAACATGGATCTTGACACTGATATGGAAAGCATATTCTGCAACCTTGATCAGCCCACACACGCAATTCAACATACCTTATCAATGGACATGGTTGGTACCAAAATTTTTGACGAAGATGAATCCTTTGTATTCGAGAGCATTGTTTTTGAAACCGAATCAAAAAAATTAATCATTGAAAAAAGAGATGTAAAAAATAAGAAAAAAAAACATCGTTCAGAACTTGACCTTGCCAATATGCACGCATACAAAATCTCTGAACTTCACAGGGCAACCAGAGATGCTCTTTATGATTCCATTGGAGTCATTGAAGCCGAAAATGCCATACTAAAGAACCAGATTAAGGAATTAGAGGAAGCTTTGTTTCCTATGACATTGCTTGGCAGTTCCTTGGAAATAGCCATGCCTACGACTATATGCACCCTTGCAACAAATATAAAAGGGTCCTTCAGATTCCTCACATCCTATAGAGGATATGTGGAGAAAAATATCAACAAAAGAATAGAATTGATTGCCAAGGCATGGGAAACATCCCAGAATATGGATTCCCTGGGGAGCAGGGCACATAACTTGCTCCTACTTCTGCATACGGATTTAAAGAATGAAGAAAATTTCTATGTGCACTCGGTCATCACTTTCACCGTTCATGTCAATAACATGCCAGAGACGAGAAGAAGACAACATGATATCCCATCCAAAAAAAGGGTCACTCAATTAGAAGCATGCTGGAAACAGAAAGTGAAGAACCTGTACCTAATCGTGCAATCGTTTGAGCAAGCAATATCAAAGAAAGAAACATTATTCACAAAGCTCACCAAAATAGACTTAGCAGGAAAGACAAATGGCTTCCAGGACCCCAGCTTAATCCTCAACTCGCTGATGTTAACCAAGCAATATTTTGATCAACAAGTTGATAATTTGAAGGCCTTGTCTTTAGAATTTTTTTATGGAATTGTTGAATATCATGAAGAAGAGGTGGACAATTGGCTAGTCAGGTATTCGCTACAGAATGGAGACATTCATGAAGGTTTTTGTAAACTTTCAATTGATCTGAGCGAATTAGAAAATTAACTTTTCAACATTCGAATCTGCAATGACATCAACGTCACCCCATTGAGAAGTTATATTGAAGAGAACTTGAAGTGGATCAACCAAAAAATCCAACAGGAAAATGCATAAATCCTCTGTGTATCAATCCAGTTATTGAAGCGGGTTGCCCAAAAAACCAGCAGGGAAAGGCATGACCAACCAAACACAAAAATTACTTATACGTACCATCCCTGTAAGTGTATAGTGATAGTCCTTTCTTTGTCAATCCAGTTATTCCTTTTCTGAGTAGAAATCTATAGGCAAAAACTGATCTTCCCATTTCTACTTTTCAGGTATTACATTCTAGTGTGTCCAACTTCTTTCCACACTCCTATTTCTTGTACATATTTCTGTTATGGTCCGTGGGAGCCCCAATCCCAGTCTATATGAAAAACGCATTTACATTTCCAGGGATATGTAACAAACTATTATTTTTTTCATATATTCCAAATAAAACTATTCTTTTGTCTCCTTATATATTTATGTCTTCATGGATTTTTTTATCTTCAGTTATGCTGAATGTGAAGTCATTATGTTTATTTTATCTCTATTCTCTTTTTTCCTTTTTCAAAATAAAGTATGACATAAATCACTCACTCAAATTCGACATATCATATTTCACACATATATATGTTTCTTTAAATTTCTAGGAATATGTAACACGTTTCATTTTTTTTCAATTTTCAACCTGCCAGCTCGACAACCCATGCTCCAAAAACTACCTAAGTATGTAATATGGGCTCCGTCACAGTATATAGAATGAAGGCTCCATACATGCTCTATAAAAGTACATATTTTGTATATATAAAAGTAAATATCTACTTTAACAAATTACGTTTTTGCTATGTACAATTTATGCTCTCCATGAACCTATAGTTTGATACATTCTAATTTCTTGTATCCACGAGCCCCTGTTTTAAAGAAAACTAATTCAGGAATTCTATTTATTTGGTCCTCTTCTCCACCACCTTGTGTAAAGGACATTGGTACTATATTTTTTGTACATTTGTCCACCACCGTGTGTAAAACCTATGTAAAGAAAAGTAATTCCCGAATGTTAAATTTTTGGGACACAAGCCCCTTGAAATTCAAATAGTCTGCAGGTCCCATTATCAGTTTGTACATCACAGAACTCTCGATGCTATTTGAGGGTTATGGAACAAC
>SNQJ01S0065806.1:24742-37047 GCA_010110895.2 Picea sitchensis | reverse complement strand
GCACAATCTTTTATGCTTTATTCCTTCTTTATCTTAAATTCCAAATTGGTATTTTCTGCACACATGTGTATTATATTATTTCTTTAGACTTATTTCATCTTCCTTAATTTCTTAATTTGATTTACCTCTTTCCTATTTTATTTTATTTAGAATTTAGTTTTAGTATTCACAACAAACTTTAGACTTGGGCTTAATTTTTGAATAGGATTACACTTTCAATTGGGGGATTTTAAAATTAATAATTTCCATCCTTAATTAATTAAATCCTACCATGTTTAAATATTTTACAAGGTTTGAATAGTTGCAGTTTTCTAGGCCACCTAGTTTCATTTGACTCAAATTTTAATTATGTGACGTGCCCTTCAAGACGCACTCTATGCTCCAAGGGTTTCACTTGCCTTTGATTCATTTTTTTTAAGTATGCAATGTGTCATTCAAGACGCACTCTGTGATCCAAGGGTGCCACTCGCCTTTGAATGGTTTTGGTAATTTCTCCAACCCCTGGAGTTAGCACTCCATTTGAACGACCTTGTGAGAGGCTAAGGGCTTCTAAGAAATAAGGACCCTGCCTTATTGCACTCCCCTTAGAAATCTTCGTGAGCAACTGTCTCAGTCTTCCATCAGATCATCGTAGATATCTCGAACTAGGTAATCGTTAACCTACAATTGAAGCCATGGCGTGAGTGCTAGTAGGTTGTGACAGGGATGCTTCCACACCTCTCCATCAATATCTGGTCTAAGTGCATGGCCCCTTTACTCCTTATGTGAGTCATATTAGAAAGCAATCGTCAGCCTGCATCCATCAATGAAAAACTGTCAATGATCCATAAACAACATCATAATATAATCGATCATATGTCACATATGCATAAATGAAATACTCAAACCAATACAATCCACTCCCTGACTCAATCCAGAGTTCAAGGAGGTCCATTGATGTAATCGACATCCTCAATCTGTCAAGTGTCCTGCACCCTCAGGGAAAACTCATCAATAACATATGTCAATAGGCATATAACAAATAACATTAAATCATAATCCATTGACATCATCATAAGAATCCATAAGTGAAATAAAAACCATGTACTTTAACCGGATCACTTGCATGCAAGTGTCCTCGAGAATAAGTCAATAACAGGTGATCGCAAGAGTGGGATGTTATAGTTTTGTGTCATATCTCTTTTGTACATGATATTTTACATAACGTGATGGATCAAGAAGGGATGTGTTAAAACTTTAGGAGATTCTACCTAGATGTACATTTCATTATTACAAGGATGAAGGTCAATTTACGAAAATCCATTATTTATTTTATAGGAGTGAGTGTTGATGATGCTAGGCTCTATTCTCAAAGGTTTGCATTACAGGGAGTTACATTGAAGGATAGATTGAAGTATCTAGAATTTTTTTCAAAGCCAAATTATTATGAGGTAAAAGATTGGGATTGGTTAATTGCTAAAGTAGAAAGGATATTATATGTCTGGTGCAATAGATGTTTTTTTAGTGGGGAAGACATATTTTGGTGAAATCAACGTTAAAAGTTATTCTTTTGTATTGAATTCCTTTCACTTTTATTTGCAAGTGTGTCTTAGAAAGGATAAGGAAAAGAAATATAATATTATTGTGCTCTAGGGATATGGAAAAATGGGTGATTCTCACGGAAAAATGATAAAAAACCATTTTCCCAAAAGAGTTGGGTAGGTGGGGTTTTAAAACATTAATATAGTTGGGAAATCTTTGGGTGCACATTGTGTTTGGAATATAATCTCTTGTCATATTATTTGGTGTCAGGTTGTTGCAAAAAACTAAGTTGATCATGATTCAGTGGAAAATTGGATTAAAATTCCTTCAAATAATTATTGTAATGTTTTTTATGCAACCCCCCTTCTCTCCTAAGGGTTGCAAGACCTCTCGGTCAAGTATCTTCAAATAAATGAGCCATATTATCTCTTTGGGCCTCTAACAGACCCTGGAATTAGTTTACACATGCCCCTGTTTGTTACCACATAGGTTCAATTTACCCACGACCTCGTTCTCTAGTGCTTTTGGTAACAGTGAGTGGCGAGTGCTAGCTCCTCCGCTAGGCTCTTCTTCAATATGACCATCAGCTATAACCTCATTCCAGTCCCCTTCACAAATTTGGGCCTCGACGCTTTTGACTGCAACCTACCCATTTTTCTCCAAACTTTGAACCGAAAACTTACTCAACAAGATCTACATTTATCATCTCTCCAACAGCCAAGGACTGTGATCCGTTTAAGGAATTCAACATTCGGGAGTTTCGAATGTCTTAACACTCCTTTTCCTCGAAGTACTCTATCACCAAAGTAACAGAGATGACACCGCGTGTCCACACAATTGATAGCTAAGATTTAGCTTCTAGTCTTTTTACCATATGCACACTTTTGGATCCCTCGATCTCACGACACATGTCCCCCTCTGATCGACGGTTGCAATATCCTTCGCTACTTCGTGACTTCAGGAGTTTTTGTCTTGCTCCATACAAAACTTCAAGAGTTATTTCTCATGAACTTCTCTATCTACTGCCATGTATCCTTGTTGTAACCAACGACTAGTATTACTTCACGGCTCGAGGACTTCGGCGATCTCCACTCTTTAAACCACTTTCAAACCTACAAACTACAAAGTGTCGAAAGACTCCATGACTATCCTCCATGCATCTCTCCCAGATATGACGTCTAGAATGATATCGCTTCCTCCCGAACTGATCATGCTCGTTAATTTTTGAAATCTTTAAGGGCTACTCTCTATTGATGAATTATTTCCTGCTACCTCTTCTGATATTGTTATTCCTTCAAACTTTTACTCCTTAAAGCGTTTTCTTTGACACTTAGTCAAAATTGACCCTATGCACACCTTGCAACATGTCTTTCTCCATGACTTGACTTCTTTGTGGGTGACTGCACACACCTTGCAACCGTTCTTTACACTTTTCTCCAAATACTCTTAAGTTACTATTCTTGGGCTTCTGAGTCAAAAGACTATGTCAACACACTCCTTGTGGACAATATGCACTCCTTGCATATAAATATCCAATTTATCTCTCATGAACGTGTTCCTCCTCGACACTCTAAACTTCTAAGAATGACTACTTTGATACTTAGCCAAATATCGACCCTATGCACACCTTGCAACATGCTTCCTTCAACTTAACTCTTGATGGTGACTGTGCAGTCCTTGTAACACTTCTTATATGACTCAATTGTTCCACTTGAAAACTATGACTCTGAGTGAATTTCTACTTATGCACACTTTCAAGATATCCCTCCTGAACTCTCTGAGTCAAAATAGACTATGTCAATGCACAACTTGCAAACACTTATTCACTCCTTGCAAACAAAGGTTTCACGTTATCTCTTCTGAGCTTCTGAGTCGAAATAGACTCTATCAACACACACCTTGTAGACACTATGCACTCATTGCACAAGCTCATAGAAGGGAAACAATTGAAACTTATCTAATATCTCACAAATTCATACATTCAACCATGTAAATGCATTCATAACATAAGAACAAGTAATAACAGATAATTGCAATTAACAAAAATCCTACCATTCATTCATCTATATAGACACAGTAACAACAACACCAAACATTTGGATCAACACTTCTTTGTTATATTCATTCAAATGATATGTACATGGACTCATACAATGCTCTTCAACATCTCTCAACAACTCTTAACAACAACAACAACTCTCTGCAACTTTCAACTAAATTGCAACAACAACCTAATTTGGGCATGCATTACATTTATTTATACAAAAACGAGCTCATAGAGATTTTCCCTCCAAATCACTTAGTGCTATCCTATCAAATTAAAATATTTCAACTACTAATTTTTTATTACAATAAATTTTTGACACGGACATATAAGAGAAAACACTTTGAATCTGTAGTGCAAGCTACTACATTAAAAGAAAATACACTCCCCATCGATCTCACGTGATGGTTCAGCTCCTAGACATTTAATACATTCTTTAATTACAATATTTTCAAGATATTTCCATGACATGCCATATTTAATATTCAAAAATCACTTCAAAATGAGCACTAGGGAATTGAGTTGTTTTCCACTTGCACCTTGATGACGATGCTTCTGCATCATACTCCTTTGGACAAAAAAACATGGACTCCTATCCATGAGCTCTTGCACTGACTTTCCATGCTTCTGAATATATTCTTATTTACCCAACTGGCATCCTCTGTTGGGTGTCCTTTCCACTTTACCAAATATTCAAAATAAGTCCTTCTCCTGGTCTTCTTACCAGTCCTTTGATCTATGATATTCTCCATTTGTGGATTTTCTGCTACAACCATCTGATTCTCCCATTGAATATCTTTCTTATATTTTGACTCTCTAGTGTCATATTCCTTGTAAGGATACATGTATGAAATGTTGAGTATGGGTGATATACCCACATATTATGGCAGTTGTATCTCATAATCATTTTCATCAAATTTCCTTAGGATCTTGAATGGTCCTATATTCTTCAGCTTGAGTTTTTTATATGTTCCCCTTGGGAACCTTTCCTTCCTGATATGTGCTAGAAATTTATCTCCCACTTCAAATTGAAGTTTTCTCCTATGTTGATCAACTATGCGTTTGTACTCTCTACTATTTTTCTGCAACTTCTCTTTGATCTGATTATGAATCTTTTGCATTTCTGCAATGAAGCCTTCTACTACATCCCTTCTGAATTCATTCTTCTCCAGATCTCTCAACTCTTATACTCCTCTTGGATTCATCCCATATAATATCTAGAATGGGATATTTCCTGTAAATTTGTTTGGTGAGTCATTCTATGCAAAATCTGCTTGTTATAGAATTTGATGCCACTGGCTATGATGTTCAGTGACCAAACTCCTTTGCAAATTTCCTAAACTCGGATTCACCACCTCAGTCTTTCCATCTATTTGAGGGTGATATACTGAACTAAAAGACAGTTCTGTCCCCAACTTCTTCCAAAATGTTCTCCAGAAATGACCAACAAATTTAGTGTCTTTGTCTGAGACAATACTCTTGGGCAACCCATGAAGTCTCACAACTTCCTTGAAAAACAAATTTTCAATGTGTGTTGCATCATTAGTTTTTTGGCATGGATTAAAGTGTGCCATATTTGAAAATATATCAACTAACAAAATTATGGAATCACTTCCTCTTTGTGTCCTTGGCAATCCCAACATGAAATCCATGCTTATTGCATCCCAAGGCCTATATGGAATATGAATTGGTTAATGAAATCCAGTTTTATGTTTCTTTCCTTTTGCATACTGGAAAATCTTACATCTATCTACAAAATTCTTCACTTCTGCCCTCATACCTAGCCAATAGTATGAACCGTTCAACTGTGAAAATGTCTTCTTAGGGCCAAAATGTCCTGCTAGATCTCCACTATGTTTTTCCTTTAGCAGATTCTCTCTCATTGAGCACTTTGTTATGCACAAATGGAAACCTTTAAAAAAACATCCATCTTGAATCATATACTCTGTCCACTAGCTTTTGTCTCTAAGCAAAGGATTTGCACATGCTTCACATGCCTCTTTAGAATATGGGTCATCACAATACATCTCCTTAAGGTGTTCAAACCCTAAGGTTTTCACTTGAAATTCTTGCAGAATCAGACATCTCCTGCTCAATGCATCAACACATTTGTTAGCATTATCTGAAATATGTTTAATGGAAAAAGTGAAATTTTTCATAAACTATATCCACTTAACATGTCTCTGATTTAACTTCTCTTTTCTGGTTATGAATTGTAAAGCCTGATTATTGCTATACAAAACAAATTCTTTTGGAACAAGGTAGTGCCTCCATTTCTTCAAGGCTTTTAATTATTGCATAAAATTCTTTATCATATGTGGAGTACTTTATCTTAGTGTCATTCAACTTCTCATTGAAATATTTCACATGCCTATTATCTTGGCTCAAGACTGCTCCAATTGCAATGCCACTGGCATCACATCTTACTTGAAATGTCTTTTCAAAATCTGGCAAGACGAGAATCAGTTGTTCTGTTATCTTCTCCTTTAATATATTGAAGCTTTTCTCAGCTTCGTTTGTCCACTTAAAATAGTTGTGTCTCTTCTTCACTATATCTAATATTGGTGCACAAATTCCACTGAAATTTCTAATGAAATTCCTATAGAAACTTGCTAGTCCATGGAAGCTTCTCACCTCAAATATGCTTATTGGCGATGGCGATTATTTGATTGGTCTCACCTTCTCTAGATCCATCTTTAATTCATTTGAATATATTAAAAAACCCAATTAAATGAGTTATGTCTTCATAAAAGAGGATTTCTTTAGATTTATCAACAACTTCTCCCACTGCAATCTCCTCATCACTAGTGTTAAATGCCTCAAATGATCTACTTCATTTTTACTGAATACTAATATATCATCCATATATACAATCACAAACTTACCAATAAAATCTTTCAATACCTCATTCATTAACCTCATAAAAATAGTCGGGGCATTTGTTAAGCCAAATGGCATAACAATCCACTCCTACAACCCTTCATTTGTTTTGAAGGATTTTTTTCACTCATCACCTTCTCTCATTCTTATCTGGTGATATCCACTCTTCAGATCTATCTTTGAAAAATAATTTTATCCACTCAAACAATCCATTAAGTAATCCATCATTGACAAAGGAAACATGTACCTGATGGTGATCTTATTTATGGCTCTTGAGTCTGTACACATTTTCCATCCTCCATCCTTTTTCAGACTTAACAAAGTTTGTACTTTGCATGGACTCAAGATTTCTTTGACTAACCCTTTGTTCATCAATTCCAAGACTTGTCTCTTTACCTCCTCATTCTCTTGAGGTGTCAATCTATACACTTCTTTGTTCAACAGACTCACTCCTGGTATTAGATCAATGTGATGGATGATACTCCTAATTGGTGGCAATGCGCTAGGTAACTCATTCACTACTATGTTAGCAAATTCTCTAACAACTCCTAAATTTCTTTAGGAATATCATCCACATAAGTGCTTGTAAGGAAAAATTTGGGTTTTCTTACCACACTGAACTACATCTCTTGTTCCTTCTTGACTTCACTCAAGAGTTCCTTCCCACTCATGAGAAGTATACTTGTGTTGGCTTCTTCCTTTACCTTCTTTTCCTCTATTGGAAGTAACATGTGTGTCCTACCATTCTTCTCCAAAGTATAAGTATTTTTTATCCCATCATGAATGAAATTTCTGTCAAACTTCCATGGTCTCTCCAACAAAACATGACATACATCCATGGGAATCACATCACACAAAATATCATCTCTATATCCTCTTATATTAAATTCAACTAGGCATTGTTTTGTTACCATTACCTGGTGTCCTTTCTGCAACCATGAGACTCTATATGCACTTGGATGTGCATTTGTCTCCAACTCCAATTTCTCCACTATCTCTGTGGATACTAAGTTATCATTTCTCCCATTATTAATTATCACCTTGCATACTCTATCTTTAGTCTTGTAAGCAGTTCTGAACAAACTGTTCCTCTGCACTAGTTTTTTAACCTCTAGCTCTGGCTTCAAGAGAACCTTCTTCATCATCAGATATTTCCCATCTTCTACACTTTTTGCTTCAACATTCTGCTTCTACTCTTTCAAAATGTGAGCTTCACCTCCTCCTTCTTTCTTTCCCTCAGGGCATTCCCAATACATGTGTCATGTCTTTCCATAGGCATAACAGTTCACCTCTCCTCCTCTACCTCTTCCTTTTCCTCGAGTAAAATCATTCCTTCCACCATATTGTCTCCCTCGAGAACTTCCTCCTCTTTTTGAGTGACTGTGGTTTTCCAGTTTCAACCTTGGGCTTCTGTGCCTTATCATGGAAAATTCTCTTTCCTCTATTTAGAATTATTCCTCTGCTTCCCTGACTCTATTTTCTGTCCAACTTCTCCTCTACCTTCAGTACAATATGATAAGCATCCTCCACTGTCCTTACTATCATCATGTTGATTTCATCCTGGATTTCAGATCTCAGGCCATTTATATATCTGGAAACCTTTTCATCATATTTTTCTCTCTATCCAACCCTAATTTTCAGCTTGCAAAACTCCTCTGTGTATTATTTCACTGTCATTCCCTTTTGTATCAGGTTCTGCAGCTTCCTGAACATATTTATATAATAATCCTTGCGTATGAATTTATCCTTCATCTTGGCTACCATTCTATCCTAATTCTTGGTCTTTTCTTTTCCTTTGCATCTTCTGTCAGCCTGTAGTTCATCCCACCATAGCGATGCATGTCCTTTTAATCTAGTGACAACATGCTTCACCTTCTTCTCATCATCAATGTATTCATAGTCGAAGTACTTTTCCATTGATCTTATCCAATACAAAAATTCTTCAGCAACTAAATTTTTTTCATACATCGAGATGTCTATCTTTTCTCTAGCTCCCAACTTGACAACCTCTTTCAACAAGTGTTCCTCTACAACATCTTCTCCTGTAGCTTATTCAACTTCCACTTCTTCGTTCTCTCCATCACTAGCATCTCCAACATCAAGTGCTCTCCTTTGTGTTGTCTCCATAGCATCTAACCGTGGGTGAAGTTCTCTCATATCCCCTTCCACAACTTGATTTTCTATAGCTGGTTTTGTACGTCTTCTAGGCGGCATGGTGTTGAACTTCTTCCTTCACACAAAGATCAAAAGAAACTTTTCTTCTCTGATACCACTTGATGAAACCCCCCTTCTCTCCTAGGGGTTGCGTGACCTCCTGGTCAATGATCTTCAAATACCTGAGCCGAATTATCTCTTCGTGCCTCTAATAAACCATGGAATCGGTTTACCCGTTTGTTACCACGTAGGTTCAATTCAACCACAACCCCATTCTCTATATCTTATGGTAACAGTGAGTGGCGAGCGCTAGCTCCTCCACTAGGATCTTATTCAATATGACCAAGAGCTATAACCTCAGGTCAACCCCGTTCATAGCTTTATGCTTTAATGCTTTTGACTGCAGCCTACCCATTTTTCTTCGAACTCCAAACCGTGAACTTACTCAAAAAGATCTACGGTTCTCGTCTCTCCAACAACCAATGACTGTGATCCATTTTTGGAATTCAACATTCGGGAGTTTCGAACATCTTAAAACTCCTTTTCCCCAAAGTACTCAATCACCAAAGTGACAGAGATGACACCATGTGTCCACACAATCAATACTTAGGATTTAGCTTCTTACCTTTTTCCCAAATGCACACTTCTAGATCCCGCGATCTGACGACATGTGTCCCCCTCAGATTGACGGTCACAATATTCTTTTCTACTTCGCAACTTCGGGATTTTTTCTCTTGCTCCACAAAAAACTTCAGGAGTTCTTTTTCATGAACTCCTTGATCTTCTACCACGTATCCTCGCTGTAACCAACAACTAATATTACTTCACGGATCGAGGACCTTGGCGATCCCCACTCTTTAAACCACTTTCAAACCTTCAAACTATGAAGTTCCGAAAGACTCCAAGGTTATCCTTCATGCGACTCTCCTAGATCTAATGGTCTGGAACGATCCCACTTCCTCCTAAACGGATCTTGCTGGTTAATTTGTGACATCTTAAAGGGCTCTTCCCTATTGAATAATTATCGCTCACCACCTCTTCTGATCTTTTTCTTCCTTCAAACTTTTACTCCTTAAAGTGTTTCCTTCGACACTTAGTCGAAATAGACCCTGTGCACACCTTACAACAGGTATTTCTCCATGACTTAAATTTTTTGTGGGTGACTATGCACACCTTGCAACGGTTCTTTACACTTTTCCGAAAATACTCTTAAGTTACTCCTCTTGGGATTCTGAATCAAAATACTTTGTCAACGCACTCCTTTCGGACAATATGCACTCCTTGCATACAAATATCCAAGTTATCTCTCCTGAACATGTTCCTCCTCGACACTCTGAACTTCTAAGAAGGATTTCTCCAATACTTAGCCAAATATCGACCCTACGCACACCTTGCAACATGATTCCTTCAACTTAACTCTTGATGGTGACTGTGCACTCCTTGCAACACTTCTTATATAGCTCAATTGTTCCACCTGAACAATATGACTCTGAGTGTGTTTCCGCCTACGTACATTTTCAAGATATCCCTCTTGAACTCTCTGAGTCAAAACAAACTTTGTCAACGCACACCTTGTGGACACTTATGCACT
Organism: Picea sitchensis; assembly: GCA_010110895.2. NCBI lineage: Eukaryota > Viridiplantae > Streptophyta > Pinopsida > Pinales > Pinaceae > Picea > Picea sitchensis. Next base: position 26,857 of record SNQJ01S0065806.1, on the reverse strand, counting down.
CCTTGCAAACAAAGGTTTCATGTTATCTCTTCTGAGCTTCTGAGTCTGAAGAGACTTTGTGAACGCACACCTTGTGAACACTATGCACTCCTTCGATAGGCTCATAGAATAGAAACAATTGAAACTTATCTAATATCTCATATATTCATACATTCAACCATGTAAATGCATTTATAACATAAGAACGAGTGATAACAAAGAATTGCAATTAATGGAAAGCCTACCATTCATTCAACCAGATAGACACAGTAACAACAACACCAAACATTTGTATCAACGCTTCTCTATTATATTCATTCAAAATATATGTACATGGAATCATACAATTCTCTTCAACATCTCTCAAGAACTCTTAACAACAACAACAACTCTCTACAACTTTCAACTAAATTGCAACAACAACCTCATTTAGGCATACATTACATTTATTTATAAAAAAATGAGCTCATTGATCTTTTCCCTTTGACTACCTTAGTGTTATCCTATCAAACTAAAATATTTCAACTACTAAGGATTTATTACAATAAATGTTAGAGACAGACAAATAAGAGAAAAAACTTTGAATCTGTACTACAAGCTACTACATTAAAGGAAAATGCACTCCCCATTGATCTCACGCGATGGTTTAGGTCCTAGACATTAAATACGTTCCTTAATTACAATATTTTAAAGATATTTCCATGACATGCCATCTTTAATATTCAAAAATCACTTCAAAATGTGTGCTAGGGTGTTGAGCTTTCTTCCACTTGTGCCTTGATGACGATGCTCCTGCATTAGTTTCAATTATCTAGATGGATACAATTTCAATGTTCTCTTTGATTGGGAGACAGATTATATGGAAGGTTGGGAAGGGGAAAAGAGTTTGGGATAGGAGAATACCCTTGGGTTCACGATGGAGAATTTTACGAGTTCCCTATGAATTTAATTATTGTTCTTCATGAAAAATCATTGTTCTTTCTATGTCAAATGCCTTATCTACAATTCACCACTATCTAGAATTACACATGGAATTTCATTGATATGATTGGTATTATAGGTGGAAATGAGAGGGTTTGAAAACCCTATATTTCTAGTTTAAGGTCAAGTCTTGTAAGAATAAAGGACATGCTATGTTTGGTATGGTCAAAGAACCTTGCATGAGGATTATACACTCCTAGGGAAAGATATGGGGTTTTGTGTGATGGGTATGGAATGGGAGAAGTTGTTTGGTGGTGAAATGTTATCTAGAAGTTCAAATACCCTTTAAAATCTCAAATATTTATTTTAGTATCTTTCAAGAAGAATAAACTTACATGGGATGTACTGCAAAAGAGAAGCAAACACAGTTCCTACAGAGGCAATATTTGCAAAATAAATCAAGAAACTATTAATATTTTGATTTTGACATGTGCTTACACTACAAAGGTATGGGAAGAAGTGGAAGTATTCATATATTTAAAGGATATGTGGAAAGGGAACTCTATTGAAGAAACCCTAAGAAATTGGTGTTGTAATAGTGCATTGAATATATACAAATCTCTTCCCCTAATCATAGTTTGGCTTTAGATTGGTAGGAGGAGAAGTGATTAGAAGGTTTTCCCTAGGATATATGTTAGTGTGCATGGAATGTTTTAACCATTAAATGATGGTGTTTAAAATAATGGAGATGTAAAGGGAAAACTTTATAAAATAAACAATATCTTTTTCAAGAAGAGTCGTGATACTTTTTATATATTTTAAATTATTAAATTCAATGAATCACTACTTTTATAATGTAGAGTGTATGCACAAAATTTATGGGGCTAATATTATCAAAATTTTAGTTGTATTAATTTGTATCTCGTACAGTTCAATTTGTAGTATTGCGCCATATAATTGTTTTTGAAATGGTAGATGCAATCAAATTTATTGCAAAAAACTAGAGACAAGGTTTGCAAATTACGACATGTCACAAGAAAATGAAAAACAAAAACTCATTTGTGTATATATATTATATATTTGGAATCTACAAATTAAAATTTATATAGAAAAAATTAATATAAAACTACTTTCAAGGCCCGAATTTGAGCCTATCCATGTACATGGACATGCCTAAATTCGGCCTTATCAAGACACCATCCAATTAAAATAAAA